>JAJOZX010008773.1:137500-160000 GCA_023014485.1 Bathynomus jamesi
CGTCTTTCTGTCGAAAAAGAAATTTAATTGAAAGTGAAGTAGGACTGGGTCAGGCATAAAAGTATCAGCTTCAAAAAAAGAGGACGGTAAAACCTCCTTAATCTGATTTTTGTAAAAGAAACTCGTCTGAACAAGACAAAGTTGTTTCAACGGGAAAGTTGGTAAAAAGAGAAATCACATCAAAGTTGACCATCTCCTTATTTTCTAAAAAGAAAAATGTATATTTTAATTGTTTTACTTAATTTTTTTACACGGTCATTATGTTTTAATATACAGTATGTATGTGTATATATATATATATATATATATATATATATATATATAACTTGATTGAAGGGTTTGTTCTACATATATATATATATATATATATATATATATATATATATATATATATGATACACACAGACCGTGCATGGAACAAGGAACTCTCTGGGATAATTAAATCCGCTATAGTCCGAATAAGTAATGGTAAATGACAAATACCATAGTTTTTCTTTTTCATGATGCTAGCCCGACGTGGGCAACGGGTCACTCGCAAAGAGGTCCCATAAATATAGCTTCCCTCACCAGCTATCTGCAAAGCAGACATGACCCGTTGCCCACGTCGGGCTAGCATCATGAAAAAGAAAAACTATGGTATTCACGCAATAACGCTCACATTCATCGGCTATATTGTATGGATTAGCTTCATTAAAACTGTTGTAGCAGCGGTCAAAATCTTCACGCTCACTATCACTCATGTTGATGTAGTTAAAGTAATGTTTCGGTGGAGGTAGCCCTACGTAATTTAAAGTTTCGTTAGTGAGGAATGTGTGAGGGAAATACCCTTTTGAAACTTCAGCGGCTACGCCCATGACCTTGGGCAACTTTGCTAATTTACAAGGTGTGAACAGCAGGGTGTCTTTAAACTGTACATTACCACTTATCTGCATCTGTATTAGTTCGTTGCCTCTTTTCAAGGGATCACCTGTAAATATCGCAGACGACTCGTGCTCAAGCAGCTCCTTATAAAGGAACTGTGTGTCAAATTTCGCCCCGTTATGGGCAAAATATACACAATCATTTTTTTGAACTTGTCAGCTAATTTGACAATATAGGACACAAAGAGCTTCACAAGGCTGTCGTGTGCATTCGTTTTAAATACGTTTGTCCGTTTTCCACATTTGTGGCACTCATCACACTCGAGCTCCATGCACTCATCACAGATAGTCTGACTTACGAGTAAATGCAGAATGACCTCTTTTGTTTCAGCGTACGTGTAAGTTTATATATCGTAGTACACGGTTATAAATGGGCTATTTTTAGGTTTCGCATCTTTCATATAACATACATGCTTCACTCCATCCGCCTTATATGTTTCATGACATGTAGAACAGTGAATTTCATCGCATTTATGTTTGAAATTCACCCAATTATCCATCATGTGAAACATACCGCACTTACAATCTGAAGCCAATTTACGGGCACGCTGCACAACCGTGGGCAACCAAATTTTTCGCGTCCAAGTATTTAGCACAATGAACATATGAGCTAAAATTATTGCTATAAAACCACAACCACGATCGACGTTTAAATGCTTTCCGTAAATAACCGGAGAATTGAAATTAAGAGTATAAGGTGTGGAACTATGACCCGCAACCCTGAATACCCTGTCAATATCTACCATGAAGTTGTCCATATTGAAGGATGTACCACTTTGAGCGGCTTGCATTATACGCCACAAGATATAGTCTATATCTACAGCTGCCAAACGTCTGAACGGTATTACCACCCAAAAATCGTCCCCCTCATCTGACCCGAACCGGAAGGATAACCTCGTCCGGACTTCACGTTCGTCGCAGTTCTGAAGGGCAAACTCCACAATACGTTCAACTACGCGCCGCAGTCCGTTGGTATACAGGGACCCAGGGTCAATCCTGACCACGTACCGATTTCTAGAGGGCAGGGGTGGGGGTAGCGGTGCGCACCAACTCGAATGTTATATCATCCTCCACAGTATGAGAAGCTGTTGTGGAGGAAGTACCCGGATCTGAACAATGGGGCATATTTGAGGAAGGTATTATTGTGGGGGTTGTGTCGTAAGACGCTGAGGGTTGGGGATCTATTACTGGGGATCTAACAACCGGAGCAATCCTGGCACGCTTTATACCTGACGTGGAGGGTTCTTCATCATGCTTCCGCTTTGAACTGTCGCATGCTACAGGTGTCGCTGGTGAGTGCTCGTCGGCGGGGAAGGGTTCTGTAGCTGCACGGTCAACGGGTTCGTCTGTGATATCGATGATGGGGTGCTGTACATCGTCGTCATTCACGGTTCTGTTGAAGAAGAAAACAAAATATAAGGAACAGCACCCAAAATTTGTAATATTTTGTAAATGACCCACTTAGGGGTGTGACGTGTTAGAGATGGAATCTGTAGAAAAATTCAGGTTCACAAGCCCCTCCACATGTATTATATCTGGCCCTATCCCTATAGGATGTGGAGAAACTATTTATGCTTAAAATCGTTAAAGATAAGGGGGAGATGTTCTCAAAATTTGTGCATAAAGTAATATGGTGCTATTCGACGTATCAGTCGGTGTTCAACGAGTACCAAGATGAAATTTTGTTCCACAAGGAGGTCTATGACGTTAATTCGTTAAAAGGTAATGAGTATACAGTTATTGTAATTGACGATCTCATGTTGGAAATGGATAAAACGTTTGCCGAGACATTTACAGTGTTCTCCCACCATCTTAACATAAGCGTATTCTTCATCAACCACAATCTATTTTTCAAAAATAGATACATGCGCGATGTGTCGCTAAATACACAATATCTAGTCTTATTCGCACAACGTAGAAATGTGTCACAAACTGGGGTATTAGCCAATCAAATGTTCCCGAATCAGCGAAAGGAGTTTTTGGAGGTTTATAAAGAAGCCACAAACCAGCGTTTTGGTATTTGCTTTGTGACGTTCACCCGCAAAACACGTTTAGGGTGCTTCTAAGAACGAATATATTCCCAAGCGAACCTGAAACGGTGAATATTCCAGAATGACAAATAGGCTGAAGAAATATCGTGAATAATAAAAATCTATCAACGATTGCCCCGGGCACTGCAACATATGTTTGTTAAAAATATCGACTCTGACTTTTTAAAATGCATCTGTGAAATCTGTTTTAATGTTATAAACTGTAATGTGCCAATGAAACCCTCTCAGAAGGTTCGCTTACGTCGTTACAAGAACATAATACGAGCGCTCGTTCATAAAAGTCAAACTGTGGGTAAGAAAAAGCGGATTATTATACAAAGAGGAAGATCATTCCTACCCATCTTATTTTCAGTTTTGGGTCTTTTACTGAGTAGATTTATACAATGAAGAAGGTGGTTATGATTCCGCACGAGGTGTATGCTTCATTGCAAAGTTCAAAGATTCCAGACACGGCTCTAGAACCCCGTAAAAGTAGGCTTAAAAGAATGGAAAGCGAGTTGCTAGCCCTATTTAACAGTGAAAAGTCACCTGATGAGAAAAGGCTCTTGTACCAAGAGGCTTTGCAGAAATTACTTCATGAGTACGAAGATTATAAGAATCCTACAGAGCTCCCCGTGGTTATTAGGCACAGCACGAGTAGTGCTGAACATGGCGACACAGGACTTGGGCCCGACGTTAGAGATGACCAACCAAAGAACAACGGAACACAACACATCGAACATGTGCTAAAAACAGCCTCCCACCTACATTATAATTTTATAATGTTTCAGACCAACAAACACCATAGAATCCACTCATGGCTGGTCTACCTAACTCTTCGTAATTGCGTATTGTGCATGTCCTCCGGGGTGGCGGAGGGGACCTACAATTTTACGGGGGTTCCGAACCACAAAGCCTTAAGTTTACTACCTTAAACTATACCCAATCTATCAACATATGCGTCTATTGATTTTTAAACATGTTTATAGACGTGCTATTAATTACTTCTACCGGCAAACTATTCCAGCTATTTACTATTCTATGCGTAAAAAAGTTTTTTGCCACTGTTGTCTAGAACCTTCTACTTGTCAACTTACACCCGTTATTTCTAGTCCTATTATATTGAGATATTTCGAAAAAGCTATCGCTATCTACGTTATCGAACCCATTCGTAATTTTGAAAACCAGGATTAGATCATCCCTTAGCCTCCTAGTCTCGAGTGTAGTCAATTTTAACTCCTTAAGCCTATCCTCGTACGACTTTGACCTAAGCGACGGAATCATCTTAGTTGCTCGTCTTTGAACTCTTTCGAGTTTGTCTATATCTTTTCGCATATGCGGATTCCAAAATTGGATCGCGTACTCCAAATGGGGTCTAACTAATGATTTATAAAGAGGAACTATAATATCGCGCGATTTGTACTCAAAATTCCGAGCTATAAAACCTAACACTTTGTTCGCTTTATTGACCGCTGCTGTACTTTGTTTCGCTACTTTTAAATCACCAGTGACTATAACTCCTAAATCTTTTTCCTGCTCTACGCTTGTTAACTCCTTCCCTGACATACTATACGCAAAATTACCGTTACGCGAACCTATATGTAAAATTTTGCACTTATCGACGTTAAATCTCATTTGCCATGTGACTGACCAATCAACGATTTTATTCAGATCTTCCTGGATTTTACCTCTATCTTCGTCATTAATCGCCCTACCACCCAGCTTCGTGTCATCCGCAAACTTTGAAACTGTACTGACTAGGCCGACATCTAAATCGTTAATATATATAAGAAAAAGCAAGGGGCCCAATACAGAACCCTGAGGAACGCCACTCGCTACATTAGCCCAACACGACTCCGCTCCATCAACGACCACCCTCTGTTTCCTACCTCGCAACCACTCTTCTATCCAATTTATTACTACACCCCTGATTCCATGAGCCTTAGTTTTTCAATGAGTCTTTTGTGCGGTACGGTGTCAAACGCTTTTTGAAAATCTAAATACACTACATCAACCGGCCGATGACTATCGTAAACGTCAACCCCGCTTTGAAAACATTCTAAAAGATTAGTTAAGCAAGATTTGTTTCGCCCAAAACCGTGCTGCTTATTTCTAACTAAGTTATGCAATTTTAAGTGTTCGACTATACGATCCCTAATTATTGATTCTAGTAGCTTACCTACAACAGACGTTAAACTGATTCGCCTATAATTTCCCGTAGCACCTTTATCGCCTTTCTTAAAGATAGGTCTTACGTTTGCTAACTTGAAATTATCTGGTACTCACCCCTCAGAAATAGACGCATTAAAAATCTTTGTTAGCGGCAAAACAATGCTATCTTTTAATTCTTTTAGTTGTATGGGATATATGGAATCCAGCCCTGGTGATTTACACATTTTAATTTTAGCAATATAACGCATTACCTCCCCTTCACTAACCACAATATTATCCACGATATTACCAATATCAAAAGGTATTATGTCTATGACCGTAGGGATATTCGTTACATCTTCTACAGTATAGTAAAAACTGACGTAAAAAAATTGTTTAGCAAGGTAGCCATTTCCTTGTCTTCAGAAACTAGATCTCCGTTAACATTTTTCAACGGCCCCAAGACACTTTTTACTGGATTTCTATTGTTGATATATTGAAAGAATCGCTTTGGGTTTTCTTTACCGTCACGAGCTATGGAGATTTCAATTCGCGCTTGGACTTTTTTATTACACTTTTCGCTTCACGCCTTTGAGATATGTAGTTGTTTCGTGACCACAAATTGTCTTTATCGCACTTATGTAGCCTATAAGCCCTATCTCTACTCTTTATAATGTCTCCTACTCTAGAAGTAAACCACAAGGGCTTGTTGTTTACTTTCGTACGCTTAATTTTGCTTAATTCCCACATTAGTTTTGCGTTGGAGATCCCCATTACGTTTTCCCAATTGAGGTGTGAAAATTCATTTCGAAATTTACTAAAGTCTGCGTGCTGGAAGTTAGGAATTTTAGTCGAGTTAGCTGGTTTCGAGTGACTTACTGAGAGGACAAACTCTATCATATTGTGATCGCTATTGCTTAACGGTTCTATTACTTGAAGATCAGTGATTAGCCTATCATCCGCAGTTATTACTAAATCTAAAATACTGCCCAACCTCGTAGGTTCCCTACCTTTTGAATAAGAAAGCTATCCTCGAGAAAATTAACTAAACGATTACCATCCGAGTCTCCCTACATTGCATCGTAATTCACGTTGGCGCAATTAAAGTCACCCATAACTAAAGCCTGCTCACTACCGATTATTCTCTTTAGTTCACGATATAACGCTTCGTCCGTATCAGCTGTTTGATTAGGGGGCCTATATATAACCGCAACAACAAGTTTGAAATCGTTCAATTTAAGTTCTGCTATAGTCAAATCTGTAGATTCTGGAATTGTGTGCTTTACTTCTATAACGTTCGCAATATTATCTTTGATATACAACATAACACCGCCTCCTCGCCTACCTATTCTGTTTTTAACAAAAAGTCTATAACCTCTAATTTGATACTCCCCTACAAAGTCACGTGTTTCAGTGCTAAGCCACGATTCATTTATCGCAATTAAATCATAGTCTTTACAAGCAATTAAAGAAAAAAATTTTATTTTATTTCGTAGGCTACGAGCATTTAAGGATAGAACTTTCAAATTGTTTGTAATTGCGACACCTTCGCGAGCGCGGGGGAAATTTGTGGAAATTACGCTGGGACCGTTCGAGTTACGGCAGCCTGAAAAGAAGAGACAGTAATATGAAATAGTCTTCCTAAACGCGCAGCTCCAACGTCATTAAGATGAAGTCCATCTCCGAGGAACAAGTCCCTCCTGCCGTAGAAACTGTTCCAAAAATTTGCAAAATGCACTCCTTCCTGTTGGCAAAGAGACTTTAGGTAATTGTTGATATAGGTCGCCTTGCTGTAGAAATCGCTACGTTGGATAATTCGAAGAAGTGTACCTGCTAAAACAATCTTATTAGTTTTTTCCTTTAGTCGCTCTAGTAAGTCCTTGTACCTAGCCAGCAGTTCTTCCGATCTAGAATTTAAAACGTTATTAGTACCGACATGAATAACATACGTTGTGTCCTCAGAGGTACCGTCTGTAAAATGGTCAACACTATTAGTTATATCCTCCACCCTTGCACCAGGTTAGCAGTAACGGCGCCTACGACGAGGGTTTCTCCCACAGAATTCCTCGAGCTGCCCTCGAACAATGGAATCGCCAACGAGTCGTATTTCCGGTTCATCAGCATCTTCGAAACCTAAAACAGAAAACTTATTTTTTGTTATTACTGGTAAACAAGTCTTAGGTTTTCTCAATGGGGCTCCATTACGCACTCGAACGAAGGGTTGGGAACTAGGGAAGAGAGAGGGCTATTAGTACTATTTATATTATTAGTAGAAACTGAGGCAGGAGGGGTCGTAACTGGAGTCTCAAGGGATTCTAATTTTGCCGTCAGGAGCATCACGCTTTCTTCAAGCCTCACTCTGGCCTCCCTCTCACGTTCTAACTCGTTCCTCAGGACTTCCATGCTTGAGCACCACCTGCAAACTAACTGTTCATTATTATTAGCCATTGTAAACGCGTAAGCGGCAAATTTCCCTTCACAGCGACTGCAAGTACTTGAGGGGTGCCATGCTCTTAATTAGTTAAAAAACAAAAAACAAAAAAACGAGCGTTTGGAAATTAATAAATTACAACGTAGGTCTACCGCGTGCTTATTGTGCCGTCACCTGCGCAAACCCGCAAAAATGTTCTGAAACGCAGAAACAGGTTCTTGTAACAAAATTTATACTAAATGAATATATAATTAAGCTACCGAAGAAAGATCAGTAAAAGAAAAAGTATTAATAAAACTTATTTGTCCGCTATTCGACCGACTGTTTTCTTTACGTTTTTCCTTTTTCCCACGGTGGGTGACCACACTCTACCTGATCCCCCGAAGGAAGGGAAAATGAACCCTATGAAACCACGTTTTCTGATAGATTTGAAAAACAAAAAAGGCAAACCAAGGGAATTTCAACCTTATGAAACCTCTTGTAGTAATAGATTCGGGAAACAAACAAGGCAAGCCATGTGCACTAGCCTTGGTTTAATCAAATAATATAGTGATGAATAAAATCAATAAATGAAATATATTCGTTAATGAATGATTAGTAACACGAAATAATTTAGTTAAGAATGCATCAAACACTATTTGTTTTAGACACTTCAACGAAACCACTTATTCAATTGGTAACACTGGACAGTCGATAAAACACGTCTGTTCACAAGTTAGTGCGTAAGTTGCGTTGAGGAATAAAGGCTTAAGTCTTTATAATCTATTGAATGAGGACCCCCCTCATTCAGTGGGCCGATACAGGCGAGGTCATTGTTGAAGGAACAAGGGTACAAGGATCCAATATCGTTGATATTGTTCATGATCTGGTGAGAGAGTGGGACAGACTCTCACCAACAGGATGGAAGCATATTAAAGCAAGACTACAACAAATAAATGTCCCCAAAACATTGATAGGTAATCTGAATAGGTTAAAAGACCTGGATCAAGTCTCGCATGTGTCACAACTGAGTACGCCACCGCCCCAAGCAGCAGCATCTCTGAAGAGGAGAAAGAAGAGAACAAACGGCCAACCTTATCCACGTGTCTCTAAAATACGCAAGTGGCTAACATATTAAGTAAACGCTATTATGATATTTCTAACCACGCCTCCTATGGTGGTGTTAATAGACTGTACAGAGGTGTTTACGGTGTAGGAAAAAAGATGTTGAGCGGTTTTTGCGGGAGCAGGATGCTTATACACTTCATAAACCGGTGAGAAAAAGGTTTAAAACGGCCAAGACAACCGCGGATTCGATTGACTCTATTTGGCAAGCGGATTTAACAGACATGCAAAGATATTCAGTGTATAATGTCGGATACCGCTACATCCTATTCATAATAGATGTATTCTCTAGGTATCTGTGGCTAATTCCCCTGAAAAATAAATCGCCTGAAACAGTTGCTAAAGCGACCAAAACGTTGATGTTAAAAGAAGAAACGGTTCCTGGTTATTTTTGTAAAGATATGGGGAAGGAGTTTATAGGTCGCGCTTTTCAGAACATGCTGACAGAGTTTAATATCAGTTACTACAATAGCAGTTCTATACATAAGGCCTCTTTAGCTGAAAAAATTCAACGTACCATAAAGGAGCGCATGCATCGCTATTTTACACATAAAAACACATACAAATATATAAACGTTCTCGGGTCATTGGCATCATCATACAACAGTTCACACCACCGTACGATTAGCACAACGCCTAACGAAGTTTTAAAAAGAGGTGCGCTGCCAGAGGTAAGAAGAGATGGAGCACCGCCACCACACTCCAGACATTTCAAAGTCAATGATTATGTAAGGCTCTCACGTTCGGGAAATAAATTCTCGAAGGGATTTGAGCAAGGATGGACACGTGAGATTTTTAAAGTTCGTGCTATGAGACCTGAAGGTGAGATAATGATTACGTTGAAGATTTGAATGGGGAAGTGATCGCTGGAGGCTTTTACTACCAGGAGTTGCAGAAAGTTTCATTTAATTTAGGAAAAAGTTTGTTTAAAATTGAAAATATTTTAGGCAACAAAGGTTCAGGAAAGAGAAAAATGTACCTGGTGAAATGGCTGGGTTACCCAGAAAGCTTCAATACCTATATAAAAGCTGCTGCAATAATGAAGCTTAATTAGTATGCAACATGGCGCCTAGCCACTTCTATGTCACACTCCCGTCCTCTTCTTCTCTGTCTGTCCATCCTAACAACACCCTCGCCAACTTTGTGACAGAACTCCACGGACCCATTGAATTGGAGCGTGATTCGTATGAGGTGGGCTTATGTGAACTCCAGTTAGTCTCCAAATTTTTAACTCTTGAAAATGAGCAAATCATATTTCTGATCCTTAGAAGAATCGATGAGTGCGAAAAATTAGGCATAACCTTAGACAATACTATGCGTTCAGTCCTGTTCGGTGAGGAACAGTACTATAGCGCAAATTTATCGCTAGGAATAGGGCATTATGATACAGCCATGGACACTGTGTCGGGGTTAACCCTTTAAAGCCTACTGGGTCGAATACGTACAGTTTCAAATACACACATTTAGATTTAACCCTACAAAAAAGTTCGGCGTTAAAGGGTTAAACAAGAGTCTTGAAAAGTTGTATGTGACAAGCGATTTATTTTTTGAAGTCGTAAACATAGACATGCCTGCATGCACACTGAAGTTAAAGTCAACGCTTAGTAGAAATATTAAAGATAAAGAGCTGTTCACAATTGTGGCTGAGGGCCGATATAGCGCAGCTCTCCAAAGAGATACCTTTCACGAAGCACAGCATGACTTGTCCAGCTTAATGTATCAATTGAAGATGGAGAAATTGGGTGAAAGCTCTCCGCCCCTAGAGATGTGCTAAATTTACAGCAATATCGTAGAGCACCTACTGCGCATTGCACACATCCTCAACTATAGAGGGAAAAGTTTGAGCATTACATATGACAAGCCCCATTATGTGAATGTTGCGACTAATCTATTAACCAACATCTCGATATATAAAAGAACGATTGAGGGAAAAAATGTCCAATTCGGTGATGGGAGCTTAACAGTGAAACTACACTTTCGCCGTTTATAATGACCCGAATGCCATTCACAGTCTACCGAGGAGTGAGATACCAGCGTGGGAGTGGACTTCGATCCATTTTTTCATCCATACTACGCACCGCTGTCCCAATGTTGAAGAGGGGTGCCAGGCACCTAGGGCGGAAGGCGTTACAAACGGATTTTAACGCGGCAGAAGACATAATGGGCGGAACTAAGCCTAAAGAAGCTCTAAAAAAAACATTTAAAACGTACACGGGACGAAATCATGAAAGATTCAAAGAGAAAAATGCGTGGTGGTGGAAAGAAGAGATCTGCCAGGAAGAAGGGGTTACCATCACGTGGCGCTAAACATAATAGGAAATCAAAAATGAAGTGCTCTAAGCGTATGAAACCTATGGCTGATCATTTTTTTAACTGATATAAGCTGAGGACACTACTCTCACGAATCATAGGCTGATTAATACTTGTCGAGGGAGGTGTCACTATTTCTGACTCATCATGGCGCGTTTCATCCATCCGTGTAGTTCACAATGTTGTAAATCGGAAATGTCCCTCTTTGATATGCCCCCCACTCAGGTCTCTATTGAGCATAGCGACTTTATTACAATTAACCCATTAAACACAATTAGTTCGCCGAGTGCCCCTATAGAATTCGTGATACCCAGCTCAGGCCCTTACTTTTTTGACCCGAGCTGCATGCACATGTACGCTAAACTGCGTATAGCCCATTCCGATGGAACGGACTGCGATGATAGTTACTCTGCCTACCCTGAAACCAACTTTATACAGTCCATATTCAGCCAGTGTGAGGTGTATTTAAATCAGGTTAACATCTCGGCAGGAACGGGGTACTACCACCTACGAGCCTATCTGTAAAATGTCCTCAACTTTTCAAAAGAAGCGAAGGACACCTTTTTAACCGCCGAGGGATATTACCATACTAAAGATGAAAATGGTATAAAGGATAAATTTAAAAATTCTAAAAAAAAGATATACGAATGTTTTGGACGTCTTCATACAGATTTCACATTCCAGGAGAAACTGCTTATGAAGGGGGTGGATATGAAGTTGAAGCTTACCCGCACGATTCCTGAGATCTGCATAAATCTGGGGTCTGATCAAAAAGAGGGTGCGAAACCCGTTGTGATTCACATCATGGAGACGTATTTGCATATACGCCGAGTGAAATTAAGTTCGCCAAATCAAATAGAAATTGAGAAAGACTTAATACACGCCACAGTAAAATACCCAATTAACAGGGTACAGATCAAACTATACACGGTGCCCGCCGGGTTGGCATCGAAGCAACTAGAAAACGTGGCCCTTGGAGTCCTACCTAAAAGGATATTAATTGGAATGCAGACCACGCCTCGACGAATAGAAAATATAAATAGAGTGCCTTTAAATTCGAGAATTTCGGCCTTAAAAATATTATTCTATACGTAAATGGCATCGCTTTGGGAGGGACCATGATTACGGACTACTCATCAGACGCTGTGTTCCCGCTCTGCGCGAGAGCATATAGTAGTCTGGCTCATAATACAGGCGCCTGTGACGAAGTTGGGTTTGGTGTAACGCAGAAAAAATTTGTCGAAGAATTTAACATTTATTCATTTGATATTACGCCTGACTTGTCCGCTGGCGCAAATACGCATTTAAGTCCACAGCAGAGTGGGAATATCTCAGTCAGGTTGGAATTTGCCAAGCCTATAGACGCGCCTATAAGTGTGCTAGCTTACCTCGAATCACAGGCACTAATAGAAGTTGATCGTTTCAGGAACGTGGTCACAGACTTTTA
Source organism: Bathynomus jamesi (assembly GCA_023014485.1). NCBI lineage: Eukaryota > Metazoa > Arthropoda > Malacostraca > Isopoda > Cirolanidae > Bathynomus > Bathynomus jamesi. Next base: position 149,894 of record JAJOZX010008773.1, read on the forward strand.
AAATGGACGCGAATACACTCCAGAGAGTCATGAAAAGTGACCGTTTCACACGCTCAAAATTTATCGATGTGTTTGCGAAGAATGAAATATTGAAGCTGCCAAGTACGAGAAACTGGTACAGGATTATCGTTAACACCGACGTTGTGGGGCGTGAGGGGATTCATTGGTTTGCAATCTATTTTAAAAATAGGGAAAGAATGTACTATTTTGACTCACTCGGCACTCAGCCGTGGAATGATTGTGTGGTTGTGCAGTTTATCGCAGTTTATCGCAGTTTATCCGCAGACAAATCTTAATAGTTTTTAATATTTCTAAAATCCTACCTGTACAAGAAACGTACAAATGAAAACACACCACACATATATATATATATATATATATATATATGTTAAACACAGACCGTGCATGGCACAAGGAACCTTCTGGGAAAATTAAATCCACTATAGTCCGAATAAGTAATGATAAATGACAAATACCATAGTTTTTTTCCCTTTTTCATGATTTTAGCCCGACGTGGGCAACGGGTCTCTCGCAAAGAGATCCATAAATATAGCTTCCCTCACCAGCTATCTGCAAAGCAGACAGGATCCAGCTTTGGGACGTGGATCTAGGGTTTAAAGCAAACCTAGATCCCTACACTCAGAACCTCTATATAAGTAAAAGACTCGTTGCATTCACGTCGTGTTGAATAAATCAAAGAAAAAGGGGTAACTATTGTATTTTTAGCCAAAAAAACAAAACTTAAACCTCAACCGGGACATTGAGCGTCCACTTTTCAAGGCACGAAACACGTCCGTTTAGTATACACAAACTCAGAATGGTTCCCTGAGAACAATATATGTTAAACACAGACCGTGCATGGCACAAGGAACTCTTCTGGGAAAATTAAATCCACTATAGACCGAATAAGTAATGATAAATGAAAAAGGAAAAAGGAAAAAAACTATGGTATTTGTCATTTATCATTACTTATTCGGACTATAGTGGATTTAATTTTCCCAGAAGAGTTCCTTGTGCCATGCACGGTCTGTGTTTAACATATATTGTTCTCAGGGAACCATTCTGAGTTTGTGTATACTAAACGGACGTGTTTCGTGCCTTGAAAAGTGGACGCTCAATGTCCCGGTTGAGGTTTAAGTTTTGTTTTTTTGGCTAAAAATACAATAGTTACCCCTTTTTCTTTGATTTATTCAACACGACGTGAATGCAACGAGTCTTTTACTTATATAGAGGTTCTGAGTGTAGGGATCTAGGTTTGCTTTAAACCCTAGATCCACGTCCCAAAGCTGGATCCTGTCTGCTTTGCAGATAGCTGGTGAGGGAAGCTATATTTATGGGATCTCTTTGCGAGAGACCCGTTGCCCACGTCGGGCTAAAATCATGAAAAAGGAAAAAAACTATGGTATTTGTCATTTATCATTACTTATTCGGACTATAGTGGATTTAATTTTCCCAGAAGAGTTCCTTGTGCCATGCACGGTCTGTGTTTAACATATATTGTTCTCAGGGAACCATTCTGAGTTTGTGTTATATATATATATATATATATATATATATATACCGAAATAACTCGAAGGAAACAATTAAAAATATTTTTGGAACCCGTATCGCTTTCAAGGATATTATAGCGAAACGTGCGGCCTGAATTGCCTTTCATTTCTCATGCACATGTCACGTGGGAAGGAATTTATAATTTTTTTAAAATTATTCGATTTGTGCGACACAGAGATGAACGATAAAAGTGTATGCAGACAGATAAAAAAAGGTTCCCATATGTTAGCACCCGCTGTATTGTGTAAAGGTGTATATCTATATTGTGTAAAGCTATATATACATTTGTAACTGTAAAATGTAGCCATTAAGACTTATTTAACGGACACTGGCTCCGCTTTGTACATGTTTTCTACAATTTAATAAATGAAAATACAATGTATTTTCTTCTTAACCTCAAGAACACTTACATTAGTTCCTCGACTTCTATATTCAGATGACTGGGTTGGCTGTGCGGAGAAGCATCCATATCAATTATTCCCCTTTTATCAAAAGTAGCTATAACACGATGAAGCTCCGCATCGGTCGTATAAGGTTAAGTAAAAATAAAGAGCTACAATAAGAGAAAATGCCACGAATTTAAAAAAATTATAATAAAAAAGCAGATACTTTTTAAGATTACCAAAAATCCTACTGCGATGCTGAATTATCGAGAAAAATATTATTAAAGCTCCACCATATATATATATATATATGCCGAAATAATCACGATGGAAACAGACAAAAATTAAAAACATAATGGGATTAATTTTTACGTTGTAGAAAAGTTCAGAATAAAGCTAAGTTAAACTAACAGCAAATTGTAACCATAAGGAGATATCCTGACAGTTTTCGAGTGCTAAGACATCGTCTGTCTACAACGGGACTCGAGCCCGCATGCAATTCTTAATAGTTTTCAATATTTCTAATGAGAGTGGACAATAAATAAAAACCTATTGTTTTTAACCGAAAATACACACACATATATATATATATATATATATATATATATGAATAGAGACCGGCCCTCTGGACAGATAGCAGTTCACTTCGCTTTATTACGGCTTTTTATAAATTAACTAAAATAAAGCTAGGTTAGGCTAACAGCAAATTGTAAGCACAAGCAGATATCCTGACAGTTTTCAAAAGTAAGATTAGCTGGGTGTGCTATGCTCCGTCTGCCTGCAATGGGTCTCGAATCCGCAGACAAATCTTAATAGTTTTTAATATTTCTAAAATCCTACCTGTACAAGAAACGTACAAATGAAAACACACCACACACACACATATATATATAATATATATATATATATATATATATATACCGAAATAACCCGAAGGAAACAATTAAAAATATTTTTCAAAACGCGTTTATTGCGGCCTTTTACGGTTAGGTTATATTGTTATAAACGAGAAAGAGTCCTGGCCGATGTATATATATTATGTCCCGGTTAGGTTATATTATTATAAACGAGAAAAAGTCCTGGCCAATATATATATATATTATGTCCCGGTTAGGTTATATTATTATAAACGAGAAAGAGTCCTGGGATTATTTTTTCTTTGTGGAAAACTCAGAATAAAGCTAGGTTAGGCACTTATAAGTTAACACTGAATGAGCCGCAGAATATAATTACTTACATTTTAATATCGTCTTCATTCAACGGTTCTTGCATTTCGTCACAACTTTCCGTAACAATCTGGGTAGATAAAAGTTCATCCCGATCTGCAGCGCTGAAAATTAGACGCGTTGCGTGAGCATAAAAATCTTGAGCTTCAAACACATCGGGAGTCGTACAGCTGGTTCATGGTTGGTATTTCAAAAACACTAAGCACGAAAACGATTGAACTGAGGCTCTGAGATGAGCTGCTCCCTTTTATAAAGGGGCTTGTGACCAACCCACAACACACAAACGCTAGCTTCCTATTGGCTGCAGTGAATTTTGGGCGGGGCTTGACGCGTAGGCCTGCATAGCGGTCAAACAGAGGTCCTGAGCTCCGCCCACATGGCTGTGATTGGTTGCCCCGTGAAATCTTGGCGTGTTAGATATCCCCATTCGTGGAGAGATGAGAAACGCTTTGTTTTTTGGTCTTGTATTCGACCGAGAGAGAGAGAGAGAGAGAGAGAGTTGAGGTTGGATTGTGGAACGTTTTATGATGTCTGAAACATAAAAGTGGAAGATAGTTAATTACCCATGAAGAAAGCCGCTGTAAAATTTATTGTGTCGTATAAGATTTCCACGATACAATAAATAAATTTAAAAATAACAGATGCGTGCTGGTCGCGGGTGATTAGCCCAAAGTTTACGATCTCGAAAGAACGGAAATAAGTTTCACCCGACGCTGGGCTGTATAATTTAATGATAAAAAATATGTAATATATATATATATATATATATATATATATGAGAAAAGTTCAGAATAGAAGTGAGAGGGTGTTTATAGCCCTTAATTAAATTTTTTTGTTGTAGAAAGACAAGAAAAATTATGAATATCAGAGATATATTTGGTACAATTCGCGTATGTTTGAGAGATACGCTAAACTGCGAGTCAATTGCTCGTGGTTTTAATCTTTATGATCTCGAAATAAACTGCGGAAAGAAGTTTATTTATTGGAATTTAAATCGATATTATCTATCGCTTCCGCCAAACTCCACAATTTTCAGAACGATGTTTAATTATATATATATAATAATATATATATATATATATATATATATATATACTGTTCAAAAAAAGAAACGCAATTTTTGAGATTTATTAATAAACATGAGGACTCAGTATATAGTAAATGATTCTTTAACATAACAAACAGTCAATAACGCGTATGGCCACCCCTAGCCACAATGCAGGCTTGGAGTCTGGCCCTCATCGACCTCAACAGTCTCTGCAGGAAAGCAACAGGGATGGCCCTCCACTCTTCAATAATTGCATTGGTCAGTTCCCTGATGTTCTGCGGCTGATGCTGACGTCTGCGAACTCGCCGTTCAAGTTCATCCCATGCGTGCTCTATCGGTGACATGTCTGGGCTGAAGGCTGGCCATGGTAAGGTCTGCACCTGTTGTCCCTGCAGGTACGCCTGCACTATCCTGGCTGCATGAGGTCTGGCATTGTCCTGTTGCAGGAGCACCAATTCTGGATGTTGCCTCATGAATGGAAGAACATGTGGGTGAAGAATCTCATCCCTGTAGCGCTGGGCAGTCAGAGCTGATAGGCCCACGATAGGTCACGGTGCTGATAGGCCCATTGCAGGCGTCGTTGCCTTCTTGCATCAGTGAGAAAAGGACCTCTGTAAGGCCTGCGGGATCGGAGTCCTGCATTACGGAGTCGGTTTCTGACGGTCTGGTCACTAATTCTGTTGTTGTGGATACCAGGTGTCTCTCTGGCTGTCTGACGAGCATTCCGCTGCCGATGACGCAGGTGCTGCAGTACAATGTGGCGATCCTGGCGCGTTGGGTCGTCACATGAGGTCGCCCACGTCTTGGCAGGTCCTGAACACTTCCTGTGGCATTGTACCATCTAACAAGCCTAGAGATTGTGCTGGGATGCACATGCATTCGTTGTGCAACTTGGACAGCAGACATGCCTACATCCAACATGCCCAAGGCACGACCTCTGTTGACCTCTGAGAGTCGTGGCATGCCTCAATCGCGAGAAAAAGTTTGGTTTTCTCAACGGGCAGTGTGTATTCTGTGAAGTCAAAGAAAAAATGCATGCCTTCATAAAGAATACATTCAATTTAATCTCTGTTTATTGTTTGTAACAAAATGGCGTCTTTGCCGGGATTAGTCAGGTTTAAAAACATGCACTAAGTGGCTTTAAAAGATTTGAACAAACATTTAACCATAATCTTGAAACTGTGATAATACCACTAACAACTTAAATTTTACACCATATGCAAGCTAATTGCGTTTCTTTTTTTGACCAGTATATATATATATATATATTTTCCATAAATATTTATGTCCTATTGTTCAGCTATTTACATCTTTTAATTAGTAAGAGTTTAGGAAGGTGTTTGATTATAGCGCTTTCTTCTTCTCTTCATTTCCCTCCTTTATCGTATCACCTTTCTATTTATTCACTTGTATTGCACATTTTAATGCTACGTGTACCATTTGTCCTGTTTTAATTTGCAGAAGTTACAGATGAAAAAGACCATAATATTCGAGTTAAGGTAGCCGGAGAGTGAGTTAATTAATGCAATTTGACGTGATTTTAAATTTTGTGTACGCTTCTTGTACCAATTTTCAGAATTTTTTAGATGAATTTTTTTCCGAAACTGTACACATATATATATATAGGCTTTTTTTGGTTTCCGCCTGAATTGTTCATTCTGGCGAAGGTCAAACCTTTCGCCCCATCCTAGACCTACGTTTTAAAGGGGATATATATAATTTATTTTATTTATATTATATTATATATATATATATATATATATATATATATAGATAGAGAACGCAAGAGAGATCCCTGCTAGGGCGCTCTGAGTACCTATTTATCTACCAACCGTGAAAAGATGTTTACACGAATTTTTTTAGATGAACTTTTTTCCGGAATTGTACATATATAGGCTCGCCTTTGCTTTCGATGGTTTCCCCCCGAATTGATTACACTGGGGAACAAATTTCAACTTTTTGTCTATTGAATTAGATTTGACAGTTAGTTCTAGGTAATTTGGGTGCGCTGAGCACGAATTTTTACTCGGTTTTGCTCTATCAGGTCCTGATTTTGCTCAACACCCCTCCTCTTTCGTCGTATTCATAAAAAGGTTTTTTTCTCAATACTCGCTGTCTTTTTGCAGTTACACATTATGCAACTAGGTTTTTATCTAGGTATTTGTACCTATTGTTATGGTATTGTTGTATTATGTATATTTTTATATGTAACACCCTAAAAATATTTTTAATTTTGTCATTTTTAACCCATTTTAATATTAAAATTAAGCTAAAAATATCATAGAATTCTAAATTTTCTCGACCGTTGTTGTTCTCTGTAGAGTATTCTAGAGGGACAACTAAATATATAAAAGCGACTCGTTTCCAGAGTTAATCAGTCAATTCAATCAGTCAGTCAGTCAGTTGAGTTAGTTAATTAAGTTTGGGCATTAACATAATTTTGAATTGGCATATGATTTAGTGAGTAATTTTGTCATCGTGATTTAATATAGTTGATTTAATTAGACGTAATTTATATTGTACCTACTCATCCGTGTTTCTAGTTTAATTTCATAGATTGTAAGTACCTATTTCATAATAAGTACCTATTTAAACTAATTTTTGTGTTTATATTTCAGATTTTCTTAAATTTATATGAATTAAGGGCTTTAAATACCTTTACAAATTGGCAGAACAATCAAGCAATATGTCATCAAGCACTAGAAAGTTCAAATGCAAAAACAACCCTGATTCCTTCTGTTATATATGTGGAAATTTTACACTTCCACATCAACGAGCAAATATACTGACTTCGTAAAAAGAGCTTACTTAGCTTATTTTGGCATAAAACTGGGGGCCAAGATAAATCGTGGGCTCCACATAAAGCCTGCACTATATGCATTGAAAGACTGCGACATTGGACGAAGGGTTCTGATTCAAAAATACCTTTTTGAGTTCCGATGGTAAGTTTATGATTTCATAAAACTACGTAATTTAATCACTAGTATACTGTAACTTACCTAAATGTAATTGTAACTTAGGTACATAAACAAAAATTTACAGAAAATGTTTTATAAGAATCTCAATATTGCATAAGGTTGAAACACATAGAAATGTTAAATGTTTGGGTGATAACTTTTGATAAAATTCATAAAAACAAGTCTCTCGTCGCTTTGTTAACGCTTTACAATTTTTTTTCCGTATCAGGTGTGGCGAGAGCCTACTAACCACGAGACCGATTGCTACCTTTGCTTTGTCAAGACTTCGGGCTTCACTAAGAAAAATAAACATTGTATCGAGTACCCAAATTTCGACACCGCGATACGACCTGTGCTACATTCAAATGAGATCCCCATTCCAAAATTTAAGGTCTGCCAACTCAAGAATTAGTTGAAGATGTTCCTGAAAATATTGTTATGCACTTTGAGGAGTCAGACACCGATTTTGACCCCAGCGTATTTGAAAGTCAAACGATCCGCAAAAGTTTAACCAGGCCGAGTTGAATGATCTTGTAAGGGATCTAAATTTGCCAAAAAAGGCTGCGGAAATTTTAGCTTCAAGACTTAAAGAGAAAAACTTGCTTACTTCAAACACATACATTTCATTTTACAGAAAAGAGAAGAAGAACTTGTTAAATATTTTAGAACAGAGGATAGTTTAGTATATTGCTGCGACATAGTTGGTTTGTTAAAGAAGATGGGGGTTGAGTCTTACGATGCGAATGATTGGCGCTTGTTTTTAGACAGTTCGAAAAGAAGTCTTAAGTGTGTGTTGTTGCATAATGGCAATCTATACGGCTCGATACCGATTGGGCACTCAACAAAATTAAAAGAAAAGTATGAACATATAGAAAAGGTTTTAAATCTTATCAAATATATGGAGCACGAGTGGATCATATGTGTTGACTTAAAAATGGTTAATTTTCTGCTAGGACAACAAGGAGGGTATACTAAATATCCCTGCTTCCTTTGCTTATGGGACAGCAGAGCCGAGGAAGAACATTATTTCAAACAAATCTGGCCAGCACGAACATCACTTACTGTCGGAGAAAAAACGTAATTAATCCACCTTTAGTGAGCAGAGATAAAATCATATTTCCTCCTCTGCATATAAAACTAGGCCTCATTAAACAATATGTAAAAGCTTTAGATACGAACGGCGAGTGTTTTCAAATACATAACTTCAAAATTTCCAAGTTTAAGTTATGAAAAAATCAAGGCGGGAATTTTCGACGGTCCACAAATAAGAACAATGATTAAAGACAGCAATTTTCCTAATGTCATGAATGAACGCGAAAAAAATGGCTGGTTCTCATTCGTGGACTTGATAGAAAACTTTTTAGGCAATTATAGGGCAGATAACTACGAAGAAATCGTAAAAAACTTTTAAGGGACTACAAAGAGTTAGGTTGCAATATGAGCATAAAATGCATTTTTTGAATAGCCATCTTGACCAATTTCCAAGTAATTTAGGTGATGTAAGTGACGAACAAGGGGAGAGATTCCACCAAGATATCAAAATTATGGAGGAACGGTACCAAGGCCGCTGGGATTCCCACATGATGGCTGATTACTGCTGGTGCTTGAAAAGAGACCTGCCATCAACAAGCAAATACGCTAGAAAGTCTTACAAAAGAAAATTTTTGCCACAGTGAAGGCTTCATATCTGTTTGTTTTTTTATTTTAAGTCATTTCTATCGTTATAATGTAATTTTACTGTAGTTTGAACTGCTTGTATTCATGAAACTTGAAAAAAAAAATTTAACACACGACTTAATTTTTTAGTCCTAATTTGAAAAATCTGGAAAATGGCACATAGGCTGTCGACAAGAATCAGGACCTGATAGAGCCAAACCGAGTTGAAATTCGATTCAGCGCACCCAAATTACCTAGAATCAAGTGTCAGATATCATTCAATAAAATACGTGTTGCCCAGTGTTATTCTAGCGAAGGTCAAGCTTTACACTCCACCTTAGACCTACTTTTAAACGGGGAAATATATATATATATTATATATTATATATATATTACATATATATATATATATTTATATATATATTATATATATATAATATATATATATATATATATAATATATATATTATATATTATATAATATATTATATATATATTATATATACAGGGTGTACATAAAGTCAGGATCTATTTTTGTGAAGCACTTGGAAATTATATGGAATTCAATCATAAAATGATAAAGTGGTAACATTTATTAAATAATTAAGAGTAGGATTCGACATGACGCCCATCAGTATCACTGCACAGCTCAAATCGTTCCGCAGCATTTCTAAACACATTCTAGAGCATTTGCGGGGTTATGTTATCTGCAGCAGTTCGTATACGTGTACGTAAGTTTTGAAGACTCGTAATCTTCGTCTGATAGACGTGCGATTTGATAAAGCCCCATGCAAAGAAATCTAAAGGGGTTAAATCTGGTGATCTCGCTGGCCAAGGTCTGTTGCTTCCGTGTCCGATCCAGCGATTTGGAAAACGTCCATGTAGATAATCCTGAACAATTTTGGCATAGTGACAAGGAGCACCCCATTTAAAGAGATTCCTCTGCCGAGCGGTGCCCCCCATAGTACTGTGAGGTATTGAAAAACTCATGATCTTCACTTGCCCCACAAACACCTTTAAATGGGAGACCCATAATGGGTGCACACACATTTCTACATTACTGTACAGTCTTTACAGCCACACCTACACTTTTCCTCGTCAGTGTATATATTGTAATGTATATGGTTGTAAATTTGACTTGGTCAGCAATCGATATGAACCGTGACTTGATGGATACCGTAATGAAATTGACTGGATTCTTTGGATCTGATATATTTGCATGTCCGTTATATAATAGATATAGAGTGTAACATATTTGTGGATAGTAGTCTATTATGACTTGATCC
>JAJOZX010008773.1:162500-168187 GCA_023014485.1 Bathynomus jamesi
AACCACCCCAGGGCCATAGACGGAGAGGTTAACAACTGGCTACCCTTTAACCAGGATCTTCACGACTCCAGGATTCTTCCAGTCTTCCAGACCCTGGAACCAGAACCAACACCCATTTGACCGGCGTGTCACGACTTCTAGTTCGTCACATCCACCCTTGAACCGGTGCGTCACGACTCCAAGTTCTCCACGCCTAGTTTTCATCCAAGAACAAGTGGCCAGCAAGACACGTCTTCAGGACACGTCTCTAAGGATTTCGCCGTAGGAATCTTGTTAAGTACAAACTCTTTTTTAAATAATTTCTAAACATTTGAAAAGTCATTATTATTAACAATTAATATTTAATTTTGAGCCAGAATTAACACAAAACACAATGAACACTTCAGACACCGGTGATTCATTTTTTTTATTGAAAACAGTATTGTCACAGAATTATTGTCATAGAATTGTCACAGAATTATTTTCAGTTATTTTTACTATTCTAGTTAGTATAGTATAATTTTATTTAATGTACCAAACATAGTATTACCATACCTTCACGTACATTCGAGTGAAATTTTGTTTACATTTTTATTTTTGTTTACAATCTTTTCAAATTTTCCCCTAGTTAGGCAAATTGTTGTGCATTTATTTTTTTTAGATAGTGTAGTTAGGAAAACCCCTTAATTGATCATTCCATAAATTAAGATCGGTCAAGCAGACCTAATTAGAACACATTAATAAGTACCTTCACATATGAGCGATTCAGACGGTGCGCTTTCTGACATCGGAAATTTACCTACACCCATTTTTCCACCTACCCCGCGCCCTTCAAACATACTCCCAAACACACAAGCCAATATGTCTCAGTCTCAAACCCCCGCCCCAGCATACATTAACTTAGGCAGACTACTAAACCTTCCTCATACTGTTTTAATTTTTAAGGGGACCATAGATAATCGTTTTGTTGAACCACGCGTAAGACCTTGGGTTGAATCTTTAGAGCAACATTTCTTACGCGAAAATATTACCGATAATGATATAAAAATTAGGGAAGCAAAAAGATTTATCGACCCGAAAGAAGGGAATGCTCATGACACAGTCACTTTAAACAAAACTTATTAGAATTTTTTAAAGAAATAACCCTTGCACAACCCTTAGCCACGTTAGAAGCAGTCTTCCAAACTAAATGGAAGAAAGAGGAACACGAAGATTTAAACAATTTTATTACACGTACACATAAACTTGTAGGAGAAGCCCTCCGGGCCGCAGAAAATGCATGTGGCATAACTTTCACTTCGAAACAAAGAAATCTAATAGTAGCCACAACCATTTACCAAAACCTACCCGGAGCACCTAAAAAAAAGTTTCAGGAGTTTTTAAATGTTGACAAACCTGTAAGTGTAGCCATAAACAAAACACGGGAACATTACCCCGATTTAGCAAACCAAAACTACCGAAAGGGTAGAGAAACCCCCGTACATTATATTCAACAGCAGCAGCCACAACACCAACAACAACCCTATAAATCGAGGCCAATGCAGGGAACACCACCCCAGAAACAAGCCCCCCCAAACCCAGAATACACGCCCTCCTCCACAGTGTTTTAACTGCGATAGTTTTGGGCACATGATAAGTCAGTGTAATTATCCCTCGTATTGCTCCCACTGTCACGAACATGGTCATCGCCGTGGCGATCGCCAAAAGTGTGCTGATAAAGCCCCTGCAGGGTATAGACCCCACTTTCAGAAACCAAACCAACCACGTTCCCAAAACGTATCCCAAAAGTCATCCAATCCCCAGAAACCAGTCCATTCCCAGCCTCAGTCGAACTACCAACCCAATAGATCACGACCACAGGGTCAACCACACTCTTACCCCATGTACAAACCTCAGTACAACCAGCAAGGTCAACTAGTTCGGTACGTAGAAGTACCCGTGGAGGAATCATTTTCCCCAGAGAACAGTTTTCAAGAACACCCTCCAGCGTATGATATTCCCGTAGAATATGACCCAGGTCCTCCCATAGAAGACCATTCGAGCCCTTTTTTAGACCCTACATTGGAGGCGCAGTTCAACCTCCCCTCCTAAATTACAGTAATGAACCCAGATACGCACACAAACTCCCCATCAGGATAATAGGTGCGGACCTCCTAGATTTAATAATAAATTGTAGCACCGATAACCAAGATTTAACTGCTCTCCTAGATACAGGAGCACACGCGACGTTAATTAAGAAACAATGTGTAGATGAATTACTAGAGAGTACAAATTACAAATATGAACTTAAGGCACCATCCTGCCAACTCAGAGGAGTTACGGGCACACCCATACCTACATACGGAGAAATTGAGTTATATTTAGAAGTTGGAAACGCGGTATACCCCGCGAAATGTTGTATAGTGGACACAGTCGCCACCTTTCAGACAGACATCCTACTAGGTATGGATTTTTTTAACCGGAATCAATGGGAGATTTACCCAGCCGGAAAGTTAGTAAAGTGTCGAAATAGGACACACCATCTCCGCGAGAATGACAGACAACTTAATGCTAATAGACTTAGTCAGTTCAGATTTCCGAAAGAAATAGGAAACCCCCTCCACTTGATAGCAGTCAAGTCAGCCGGTTGCATCCAGAGGGACAACCGCTCCAGAAATCAGACCCCAGGGTAATCAGTTCCAGTTGTTGAATCCAGTTGGATCAACACAGTCAGTTTCCAGTCAGTCAGTTTCCAGTCAGCAGTTTCCAGTCAGCCAGTTTCCAGTCAGCCAGTTTCCAGTCAGCCAGTTTCCAGTCAGCCAGTTTCCAGTCAGCCAGCTTCAGTTCAGCCAATAAGGCAAATTTTAGTCGCCGAACCAGAATCAGATTCACAATTTTTCATATGCCCTACCGAGCATATAACAGTAGCACCTTATGAGAAGATTTGTTTCCTAGCAAAAGTAGTTAACAGTCAAGGAAAATTATTAGAGTCAGAGCGTACTCTGATTACAGAGAAAAGTAATTTCAAAAGAGATGTTCTTATTGCCCAAGTCCTTAGTCAGAGTCAGAATTCAGCTATCCCTGTTGTTTGTTTAAACAAAGGAAAAAGTCCTATAGAATTAACTTCAAATCAGAAAATAGGAACTGTTTCCACAGTAGAAGTAGATTCAGATTTCCCCATCAGTATGATAAATCGTGTTTCCAGTTCCTTAGAATTAAATCCTTCAGTATTAAAAGAAGAATATAAGAAATGTCTGGAGCACTCCCTTCAGGAGTCACCAGCTTTACAGGATCCCAAACTAATGGAATCACTTCTCGATTTCCTGATAAGAAATAGAGATGTGATTGCCCTAAAAGGAGATCCTCTGGGCCGAACTAATTTGGTCCCTTTTGAAATCAAGTTGGAACCCAATTCCAAACCCATTTTCATTCCTCCCTATCGGGTTCCACATTCCCATTAGTCACTATTGAGGAACACATCAAGGACATGTTGGAGCAGGATGTCATTCAGCCTTCAGCTAGTCCCTGGTCCGCTCCTATGATTCTCGTCTCCAAAAAGGACGGAACATCTCGCCCTTGTATAGATTTTAGACGCCTGAACAACATTACCATCCCAGACCGTTTCCCGATTCCAAACATGCAGGAAACAATTCTGAACGTAGGGAAAGCGAACTTCTTTTCATCCCTCGATTTAGCATCGGGTTATTGGCAAATGGAGGTCAGTCCCGAATCTCGGGCATTGACTGCTTTCTCCACTAACCGAGGCCATTACGAATTCCAGGTTTTACCTTTCGGAGTCCGAAATGGGCCTGCTAATTTCTCTAGGTTGATGAATATAGTCCTTTCCGACCTATTAGGTGTCGAAGCTCTCGTTTATCTTGACGATATTATCGTCTACAGTTCGGACATAAAAAACACTTTCAACGCCTTCAGAATGTGCTATCACACTTGAGAAAAGCACACCTTAAACTGAAGCTTGCAAAGTGCAATTTTTTACAAGAATCCCTGGTATACCTAGGATTCCTACTCTCGTCCACAGGAATTAAACCTGATCCAGCCAAACTCGAAGCCCTGGAAAGGTACCCTGTACCCAAGACCATCGACGACGCCCGTGCATTTATTGGTTTTGTCGGATTCTATCGGAACTTTATCCCCCAATTTTCGAATATTGCTAAACCCATTACTAATTTGTTCCAGAAAAATTCGAAATTTAACTGGGAATCCGATCACCAACATGCCTTTGAAACTTTAATTAATAAACTAACCTGTCATCCCATTTTACAATATCCTGATTACACAAGACCCTTCATCATAGCCACAGATGCTTCCTCCTATGGACTAGGAGCCGTCCTGTTACAGGACGTAGACGGTGTGGAATTACCCATTGCTTATGCCAGTCAACTTCTCTCTGCACCTCAACGGAATTATTCCACTACGGACCGAGAGGCCCTAGCGGTATATTGGGCTTTGAAAAAATTCCGAAATATCGTCTATGGCTACGATGTAACCATCAAGACTGATCATAAGCCACTCACGTACCTCTTCAAGGACAAGCTACTTGAAGGACGATTGAGTAGATGGGCTCTGTTGATTCAGGACTTTGCAGCGAAAATCGTATACAAACCGGGAAAACTGCAAGTTATTCCAGACGGATTGTCGAGACTCAAGCCCGACGCCCAAGTGAATAAAATAGGAATTCTTCCTGTGTTCGACTACGAGTGTCTGCAATACTCCCAACAACAGGACCAACACACCCAAACCTTCGGGCGCGCCTGGAACAAAAGGAACCATCGAAGGTAAAAGAACAGTACAACCTCAAAGATGGGCTCGTACATTTCAGGAACGAAGATGGAAACGACCTCGTGGAGATACCAAAGGATCTCGTCGATATAGCCATTGGACTTTGTCACGACTCACCTTTGTATGGACACATGGGGCCGGATCGCACCATCAAGAGTCTTTTGGAGCGATACCACTTTCCCGAGATGAACAAAAGGTACAAGAATACATCGCCGAATGTCCGTCGTGTTTAAAGCATAAGGGCAACGTACCATCCACAGCTCCGATGCATAAATATCCAGTATGCCAAAGGCCCTGGCAAAGAACTGGAATGGATATACTGGGACCATTTCCCAAAACATCAAAGGGAAATCAGTACATCATTGTGTTTACGGACCACTTCTCGCGTTACAGCGAAGTAGCCGCCATTCCAGACCAGACCTCGGAAACTGTGGCAAGAGCCCTAGTGGAACGCGTCATCCAAAATCATACCACTCCTTCCATCCTAATCTCGGATAACGCCCTTAGTTTCACTTCCAAACTGTTCGAGTCACTCTGTAACATGTGTAAAATTAAAAATACACACATTGTGGCATACCATCCGCAGGCAAACGGCTTAGTGGAAAGGCACAATCGAAAGATCTTGGAAGCCCTGCGCCACGTTGTCGATGCATCCTCCCGTACATGGGATGATTCCCTTCCCATGGTACAAACAGCCATCAACAATGGCTATAATGTGTCCATCGGGGACACCCCTCATTTCGTCTCTATCACTACGACAAGCGTCTACCTTTTGATTTGCCCGACCAAACCGACCCGGCAGTTCTAACATCTTCCGAAATGGCAGAAGCAAATCAGCAACTAGCTGAACGATCTTTCAAGATTTTTGACATAATCCGCTATGCCCTCGACCAACGAAACCAACAGATGGAGCAAGAGCAACATAGGCG
>JAJOZX010008774.1:0-25000 GCA_023014485.1 Bathynomus jamesi
CCCCCCCCCCCCCACCCCCCCCCCCCCCCCCCCCCCCCCCCACACACACACACAATTTTGACAGAATATTTTTGTTAAAACTAACGAAAATATCACGACTTAACCTAAACCACTTATCAAGGGCGTACAGTTGCTCTATTATTAATTATAACATTGTTTGTTCTGGAATAGTATTACTATTTACTAATAGATCAACTGTACGCTCTTGATAATAATTGGTTAGGTTAAGTCGTGATATTTTCGTTAGTTTTAACAAAAATATTCTGTCAAAATTGGTTGGGGGGGGGGGGGGGGGGGGAGATAACCTACAAGTACCCACAGAATATTTGTTAACTGTTAATAATTTGGTTTTGGTCGTCCGTGTTGAACGCCACAAGACGTAGAGCAATTAAAGTGATAAATAAGATTCGAGTGTGCTACGCTCAGCCTCAGTATGTTTATATTTGTTCAAACATCATGTGTACAGCAAACCACAAAATATTTTTTACTTAAGTCACCAGTTCGAATACTGACAGTAACTTACCTTGTGGTGCGCAATTTTTTCATTTTACTGCATGTAATTTAGTGTATATGGTGCACGACTTTTGCGCTACCCTGTATTATACGACGGTCTGCTAACGTTTTGTAACTTGAGCTATACGTTAATTATAAAAGAAAACGGATAACATTGTTGATTAAAACGTTGACCAAAAAATGTCTATTTTGAACGTTTTTGGTGTTCCTCTTGTTTTTTCCTTCCTGGAATGTGACCATAAAGAAAAATAGACAAGGTGTTTTGATGCCCATATGCCCATATATGAAAAAGTTGCTTTAGTAATGTGATACGTTTTAAGTGGGCTAAATTTTTTGAAATAAATAGATGAATTAAGCCATTATATATATATATATATATATATATATAGAGAGAGAGAGAGAGAGAGAGAGAGTAAATGATTCCACACTTTAATATAGAAATAAATACATTAAATTTATATCTAAATAAATATACCAAACTTTAGACTGGATAAATTTTTCGTTTTAATGGACGCTATTCGGAATTAATCCCGAAAATAATAGAATTTCAGGACATGCTTTATTAACTTGGTGAAATAAAACTCCGTCAAAGTAATGCTTTTCACGTTTTATTTAAATGTAAAAAATATTTTTAATTAAACTGGATATATATATATATACAGTATATACGTTTATATATTGGTTTATATATGTGTGTGTGTGTGTGTGTGTCACTATGTATGTAATGTGTGTGTGTGTGTGTGTGTGTATGTGTGTCACTATGTATGTATGCGTGTATGTATGTAATGTGTGTGTGTGTGTGTGTATGTGTGTCACTATATATGTATGCGTGTATGTATGTTATGTGTGTGTGTGTGTATGTGTGTCACTATATATGTATGCGTGTATGTATGTAATGTGTGTGTGTGTGTGTGTGTGTGTGTGACAGTCAAATGCATACAGAGACCGTATCGTCTGTATTTACTAAGGAATGCCTTCATGCATTTTGTAAAGCAGAGAAGAGCAAAAGCATGCAAGGGGTATCATCAGTTCGTCTCACAAATAAATAATAGAACTTCATGTGGAGAAGGCTTATAAAGCTTTCATGGTGTTAACACACTGTGTGTGTATATATATATAATTATATATATATATATATATATATATAATATATATATATCAGTGGCGACTCGTGGTATAAATGTATGGGGGTGCGATTTCATAAAATTGTACGACAACACGGACTCACAATAGGCTAGTGCGAATCCAACTGCCGCTCACAAGAGTACTTGTATTAACATATGCGGCTATGCCAGACGTACAATTCTAGTTAATTACAAATAAGGAATAATTTCAATAAAATACATATAAATGGCTTATATCATTATTACTGAAGTAACTATTAGTAAAAATAAAGTTGTTATTATAAAAAAAATTCGCGATTGTACTTATATTTTCATTACAACAGTAAAATATAATTTATATTTACTTGAGCGAAAAATCTATCGCTCCATTCGGCTGCAATATTATTTTGTATTCAAACAGCGGTACGCTGTTTGAAGCTATCTATGCTATAAGTTTAGAATATTATGTACTGTATGAAGGCTTACTCAAAATGCCTCATGAATCAAGATATGCCACATAAATTTTTAAAATATATTTCAAGAATATTTATTTTAATATCTTAAAATTAATATATTTTTTATCTGTTAAATTAATATTTATCGTTTCAAGCAAGGGGGAGCGACCGCTCCATCGCTCCTATACGCCAGTCGCCACTGATATATATATATATATAAGTGTATGTAAGTTTTGACTGACTGACTTTGGTTTAAAACGTTCATGAGACTACTTCACTAGTGGGTGCACGATTTTCGATAATTTTTACTCATTTTATGAATCTTACCTCACTTCATCCATAGAGAACCTACCCTCATTCTAAACACTATCTTAACACGTTTCATTATACAATTTCGGTGCCCCAATTTAGTGGCATTCCAAACGTATAATGCAATGCCCATTTATTCTGAATTGGGGTTATACGTTTCAACTGAAACGTTTAACTAATAAGGAAGGTATATTAATTTTCGTCTCGGTTGAAACGTCTGACCAAAACCTCTACTTGCGTCCATATTCCAGTGAGTAACACCGTCTCCTATAAGCGAATTGAAGACTCTGAGGAATCAACGCAATGAAACATATTAATTAGCTTCGGTGATATGTCATTTTCTGGCCTTTTTCACTGAGTTTTGGATAAGTTAAGGCTAAGTCTCATTTCTCCGAGAGACGAGAATCCTATTCATAAAATTTATTCAGATTTAACCTAAAAATACAAAAATTTAAACTTATTTTTAATCATAAATGTCCGAAAAGGTATGTTTTATTTTTTCATTTAGGAATTTGTTATTAAAATATAACATCATCTTTTTCCTTTTATAAACTAAACCATTTAAGTATAAATGAATATATATCTTTCGTTTCCTCTTGGCCGACCATTTCTTTGGATTACGGAAGCAAAATTTTCATGATCTTTTCCGAAATCACGAAACCGGTAGCTTAAACAATTTGGTACACAGTGTACGTGATTTATGATAGTGATGGCTGAATCATATTTTTGCAAGGAATGTCGCTACGATCAATAATACATGCGACAAGCAGTGCTTCCAAAAATGCCCGTTAATAGTATGAGTGCACCTTACTATTCATTCAAAGCATTTTCCAACTTATCAGTTTAAGTAATTTCTTGCACAATATATATATATATATATATATATATAATATATATATATATACAGGGTGAGCCAAAAAACTATTACCCAACTTTGAAAAAATATTGTGGCTCACCCTGTATATTGATCTCACTGCTGAGGCCGTATGTTGTACCCACACTTTTACTCTTTCAAACACTGGCTTTGAGTCTAGATTCAACGCCCCAGGAGTAGAGGTACAGGCTCACAACTGGAGGGAGGTATCAGAATATGGTGCTCAATTGAAAGGGGGTCAAAGTCAGCAACTGATACTTTCAGATGACAGTCAGTTTCTCCATAAATAATTAATTTTCCTAATTTTTACACAAAATAATTAATTTATTTCCTTTTTCATTTTAGACCATGATTCTGCTATAGTTGGTGAATAAGTTATAACATAATGAAATACTCTTTGGAAGATGAAGCATTGATGTTGAACCTGCGTAAGGAGAAACACTGGGGTGCAAAACGAATGAAGAAAGAGTTTCTAAATAAACGATGGACGATACCTGGACTTCAATATCTCATAAAGAAAATCGATATCACAGGGGCGACCAAACGAAAAGAAGGCAGTGGAAGGCCAAAAACATCACGTACTGAAGAAAATATTGACACGGTTTCATCCATGAAATGCAGTCAAGAAGAACGGCCCAACACCCACAAGTCCGTTAGAGAAATTTAAAAAACTACTGGTATTTCTTGCTCTAGTGTTCGTCGTATAGTAAAAGATGATCTGGGTCTTAAATGTTTTAAAAGAGTCGAAGTTCATAAGCTTCCTGAATCAAATAAGCAAGAAGAGTTGAAAAATGTCGTGCTCTGTTAGATCGATTCCCAGACAGAGAAGTGTCGAAAATATGGTTCAGCGACGAGAAGACCTTTACGGTTGCTTTAACAATAAACATACAAAATGACCGAGTTTATCGAAGACAGGACAAAAAATCTATCAGTCTAGATCGACTTTGAAGGGAACGTCTGCATTTTTCTCAAAAAGTCATGGTTTCCATCTTTATTTCAAAGTTAGGGAAGTCAGAGATTGTTTTTGTTGATCAAAATGCCAAAATCACTGCTACTTATTACCAAGAAAAATCCTTGATGCGGTACTGCCGTCGATAACGGAGAAGTCAAGGTTGCAAGCGTGCATTGATGATGGAGGATGGCACATTCCGCATAATCTTGGACTCAATTAGGTAACTATATAGAAGCAGAAACTTTTTCTACTCGTGTCTGTATAACAGCGAATTGCAAAATAATGGTTACAGTTAGCAAAAATCCAACTTCACCACGAGATAGACCATGAAATTCTAAACAGGACACACATATTGATTGTACAAATAATATTTGATAAAGGTAAAATTATATTGTTCAAAATCAGGAGTAATAGTTTTATTTGGGTTTTCACTGTCATATGCAGTTTGGGAAAAAAGTTCGCCTAGAAACCTAAATTTTTTAGAAAGCATGAAAATTTGCTAATCATTAAAGACTGTGTTTTGTTTTCGGAATTTTATATCACCGTTAAGATAAACACAATATTACCAATTAGTAAATTTTTGTGATTTTTAGAAATTATATGTTTTTCGGCGAACTTTTTTTTCCAGAAACTATACATCTGTTTGCTGAGATATTCTCCTGTTCGATTGAATCATTGTTTCTTGTTATTTTAAACTCATTCACTCGACCTAAACAACCAAATCAAATTGGTCATTAAAAGCATTTGGTTCACTTCACGTAGATCATATATTATATATATATATAATATATATGGGAATGAACTCAGAATGGTTCCCTGAGGTTTTTTATGATACACACAGACCGTGCATGGAACAAGGAACTCTTCTAGGATAATTAAATCCACTATAGTCCGAATAAGTAATGGTAAATGACAAATACTATAGTTTTTCTTTTTCATGATGCTATTATATATATATATATATATATGTGTGTGTGTGTGTGTGTGTGTGTGTGTGTGTGTGTGTGTGAGTTCCAGTCGATGTGTGAAACCAATCATTTCATGTAATGCCTAAAAATTTCAGGCATTTCGCGTCATACCTGTGACCCTTCAACAGAGGTAATATGCATTACTAACCTAACCTACCCAACCTAATTTAACCTAACCTAACCTAACCATCTTAACTTAACCTAACGTAACCTTCACGAAATCGTTAATCGCTTAATCAAATTACCCTAAATACCTGGAGCTTTTAGGCATTACGTGAAATGACTGGTTTCACACACTGACTGTAACATATATACAAGGTGGTTTTGTCTTAAAAACAAAAAAGGCCCGATATTGGTATTGTACAGACGATTGCAAAAACCTTGATACTCGGATACATTTTGCGTTGAAGGTAAAAATATTTTTCATTATTTTTCATATTTTCTATCGCGTTTTAGTCCTTAGTATTTGACTTGTAATTTATAAACATTTGTTTATTACAGTTATAATTTTAAAAAAAATCATTATTGCAGTTATAATCAATAGACATTTCTTTATTACAGTTATAATCATTACACATTTGTTTATTACAGTTATAATTTATAAAAATTTCTTTATTACAGTTATAATCAATAAACATGCCTTTATTACAGTTATAATCATTAAACATTTGTTTATTACAGTTATAATTTATAAAAATTTCTTGATTACAGTTATATTCAATAAACATTTCTTTATTACAGTTATAATCAATAAACATGTCCTTATTACAGTTATAATCAATACACATGTCTTTATTAGTTATAATCATTATACATTTGTTTATTACAGTTATAATTTATAAAAATTTCATTATTACAGTTATAATCAATAGACATTTCTTTATTACAGTTATAATTAATAAACATTTCTTTATTACAGTTACTATACTCAATAAACATGTCTTTATTACAGTTATAATCATTAAAATTGTTTATTACAGTTATAATTTATAAAAATGTCATTATTACAGTTATAATCAATAGATATTTCTTTATTACAGTTATAATTAATAAACATTTCTTTATTACAGTTACTATACTCAATAAACATGTCTTTATTACAGTTATAATCATTAAACATTTGTTTATTACAGTTATAATTTATAAAAATTTCATTATTACAGTTATAATCAATAGACATTTCTTTATTACAGTTATAATTAATAAACATTTCTTTATTACAGTTACTATACTCAATAAACATGTCTTTATTACAGTTATAATCATTAAACATTTGTTTATTACAGTTATAATCAATAAACACTTGTTTATTAGTTATAATTAATAAAATTTGTTTATTACAGTTAAAATTAATAAAATTTGTTTATTGCATTTATAATCAATAAACATTTGTTTATTACAGTCATAATCAATGAAAATAATTTATTATTACAGTTATAATTAATAAACATTTGTATATTGCAGTTATAATTAATACAAAATTATTACAGTTACAATAAATAAACATTTGCGTAAGGCCTGTTTATTTTTATCTCTTTTTTATCTTGTTACGTGTCTGTATTACATCACAATAACACTTTTATCCAGCAAATTTACAGGCAATAATTTCTTTTCAATAATGTTTAGAATTATTTTAAATAAGTTATTGTTCGAAATAGGATTTATTTACGTTTTCTGTTTCTCTTTTTATTTGTGGGTTATTTTCACTTCCTTTTGTGTTTTTTTAAATATTACTCAAAATTTTCGTTAGTGTTTATGACTCTCGACGGACATTAGGTAATTTTAGGAGAAAGGGACATGACTCATGTCTTTTTGTGTCATGTCACGAGGGTCAAGTTACCCGTCTGTCATATCACTTTAAGAAATGAGAAACGGAGGTCAAGTTGACAGATATTTGAACTGGGCATGTCGGTTACTCATTTTAATTCTCATCTATTTTTCTTTCTCAATTTCTCTCTCTCTCTCTCTCTCTCTCTCTCTCTCTCTTTACGAAATGATGAAGGCACGGCGAAAATAAGCTGCGTCACTTATAATCATCTTCCGAGATAAGATGGACAGCATGACAGAAAACGTCATCATGTCACGTGAGTATGACGTATGTATATATAACTTTTAAATAATTGCAGAGAGAGAGAAAAAAAAATAACAACACTATTCTATTTGTTTATTTGTATTTGTATTATTTGTATTATCACTAAACAACTAATAACAACCAAACTTTTATCGAAACATTTGGCAAAATTATTAAAAAAAAATTAAAATTATTAAAAAAGTTTCGTACAATTTTTTAATATTTCGTTCAGAGATGAACAATTATTTTGAGAGAATTTTGTGTCGATATCAAAAACTTGCATTATTTTAGATATGCGAAATAACGGCATTATAGAGATATTTAAAATCAATTTACGCGTGGCGGTGAATGTTTAGTGTACAGAAATTCGGTATGTGCTAAATTTACTAAATGATATGTACACAAAATATAATAATAAAAAGCTATTTATTATGAACATAAAATTTTTAAGTTGTCTGCTTCATGAACTGCTTTGAACACTTACTGTTCAGTTCATTTGTGTGTGTGTGTGTGTGTGTGTGTGTGTGTGCCTGAAGCTTATTTTAGTATTTCTGCGTAGTCAATCACATCATAACTTTTAGAAAACAGCCTTTTCATTTCGGTCTTCCTCATATACAGTATATATATATAGTGTCCCAAAAAAATATCCCCAACTTAACCCTACAGAAAATTCTTTCCACATAGGGTTAAAATGGATGGATCAAGTAAAGATAATCCCTCCCAGGTCACGCTAGTAAAGCAAATCCCTCCCAAAAATGACCAAGTAAAGCTAATCCCTCCCAGAAAGTAAAGTAAAGTGAAGCAGTCTGACAAAGGATAAAAATTAAGAGAATCTTTTTTTAAAAAATGATTTATTTGAAAACAAAATTTATTAAAATTCATTTATTACAATGGATCAAGTAAAGATAAGCACCCCCAACCTTTTTTAGTTAGCTTTATAAGGCTAACTAACGAAAATATCACGACTTAACCTAACCAATCGTTAGGTCAACTGTACGCCCTTGACGATTGGTTAGGTTAGGTCGTGATATTTTCGTTAGTTAGCCTTATAAAGCTAACTAAAAAAGGTTGGGGGTGCTTAACTTTACTTGATCCAAAGACTTTAATTAAAGCGGTATTGCGGTATTGCGGTAAAGCGGTATTACCAACTTTACCAAGTAAAGATGATCCCTCCCAAAAAATGATCAAGTAAAGATAGTCCCTCCTTTTTCTGTTGGGAGGGATGTTTCTTCTTCAGAAAGGCAACAGATTGGGGTTTTTATTCTCCATACACTTTATGCCTATACTTATACATTTCTATACAAAGACGAATGGAATTCGCAACATGGATGTTAGCAAAGCTAGAAGAAGATCCTGAGATTGTGAAACACATCCTCTTCCCTGACGAGTATTATGTACAGTTACGCTCATTATTCGTAGGACACTCTTGAGAACAGATAGCGACACCTGGCATATATTTGTTGTGTGTATTACAAACGGTTGTAACATTTTATGAATTAATCTTGGGTTTAGCGCTGATTGGTTGACTCATTGCCAAATGTCTTTAGAACATAATTATTTCCATTCTTTACACTAGTTTATATATTACTAAGGAAACATAAATGAATAATTAAATATAAATTTAAGAAGGGAATATATATTAACAATGAAGTGAACAAAAAATGGTCTTGTAAAAACTAAAAAAAATCCTTCGGACGTGATGACATTGTTCATGGTATTGGCAAGCCTGTCATCCTGAACGAACAGAGCCGTTGGTAGACATTATTGCGCCCTGAGCAAATTCTAAATTGATTCATATATTTATTTACATTTAATATTAAACATAGATTCAGATATTATTTGTGTTATAACAAAGACAGAAGAAAAACCTGATATATATAAATACTGTACATATATAGGCGGTTTATGAATGACAAAACAATGTTTTGATGCATGTTAAATTTTAATAACATTATAACATTACCAGATTGATGGGTATATGTAGGTTTCATACGTCACTGCTTAGAATATCTTCCAATTGGCAAATGGACGACAGCTGAATGAATATTACTGGTATGGCATTGTTATATCCGGAGCAAATGCTATTTCTAGATCAGCAACACTTATATAGCAATAAACAGTCACTGAGAAATATATTATTTAGAAATGAAGAATGTTTTGTATTGAGGCAGCATCATAAATGCATAGACAACAACGGTGGCTGGACAAGATATCAAATTTGTTGTGTTCATGTACAAAATATCTCTCAAATTCAATGGTAATTATGAATGTTTTACAAAATTGTCAAATATCATCGTTTAAATGGCTCTATGTTTTATTGATATGAATCATTGTAATAGTTTTATTTTCTGTAATTCTCTCCTTTGAGGTGAGTGACCGCCAAGAGTCACAGCTGCAGTGGTTCAACACTTAAGTTGTAACATGAAACTTATTAATACAAAACAATTATATGCTAAACTCAGTTATATGCTAAACTCAATATTTAGATCGTTGTTGGGTGAAATGGTGTAGTAGGTCCCTACTTCTTTGAACATGAAACTGGAAAAGCAGTAATGGTAACTCAAAATTCATATCGTCAGATGCTACAAGATTTCTACTTACCACAACTAATTAGTTTGTCCCGTAAAAGAAATAACTACCTTACCCCAGATTCACAATGGTTTCAGCAGGATGGAGCACCTCCACACACTGCTTGTGAAAATGGCAACTTTTTGAGGAAACATTTTTCTGGGCGACTAATCTCCCTTCATGAGTCAGTGGAGTGCCCCCCCCCCGCCATAATCACCTGATCTCACACCCCTTGACTTTTTTTTGTGGGATTACATAAAAGACAGGATCTACTCATATTTTACCAAGCCTAAGACATTTAATGGGCTAAAGCCCAATGTCTATGAAGTAATCAACAACATCCCAGCTGAGCTATATCCAAAAATTATGTCAAACATTTGTGTAACGTTGAATATTGTGTTAGAAAAAATGGTGATTACACTGAACATGTTGCTTGATTAAGGTTAATAAATTCGTATGTTTTCCATACCTATGGCGTTTGTCTTTGTCTCTAGATTCCTTTCTTTAGCTTAGAACATTTACTTAGAAATAAGAACGTTTTGGAACACCACCTGGTGTGTATGTATGTATATATATATAATATATATATATATATATATATATATATAGAGAGAGAGAGAGAGAGAGAGAGAGAGAGAGTTTTCAGTGTTTTTATGTTCTTCAAAACGCTTTTGTTATCTTCTCTCTCTCTCTCTCTCTCTCTCTCTCTCTCTCTCTCTCTCTCTCTTCCATTTCAATACTGCTGTTTTTATTTTTAAGAAACTTTCTCCCCTGAAGAATTGACAAGCATTTGAAGCGGTCATGTCAGATGTGTTGTGTCCCTTGAACAAAGACCCTCGAGACCATATTTCACAATATTTTATTTACATATTCTCTCTCTCTCTCTCTCTCTCTCTCTCTCTCTCTGCTTGCTTTTCCCAACACACAAACTGTTCATAGTACAGGGTATTCAAAAAGAAACGCAACCCAAAATAGAAAATGGTAGGTTATAATGATATATGTATTCTCTAATGGGTTGCGTTTCTTTTTAAACACCCTGTATAATCTCAAATAAAACTTATATACTGTATATATTATGGTATCTACACAAAAAAAAAACCCACTAAAGTGCGCATAAGAAAACACACTTTCCCACGAACTGGGTACTGTTATACGTATCAATAAGACTTTAATATCAATGGCGATATCTTAAAATCTTTTAAGTAGCAAAAAAAAAAAAAAAAAAGAACCCAAGAAAAAGAACGAACTTGAAACTTAATTCTTACGGATGAGGAACGAATAGAAATGGATTCTAATTTTTTGTACGATTATCTGCCAGCACGAGCTAACTCCCCCCCCCCTTCCCCCAGCTCCTCTTTCCCTTAAAAAAAAAGAAGCAACGACAAAAACAAAAAACTAAATTTAGGGAAGGTGGAACCTTACGAGGTTTTAAATTCTGACCATCGATATGTTTTTGCGTTCTTTAATTTGGGCTTCTAGAAACATAAAAATAATTTATCCGGTATTATGAAGCCTGTGTATATATATATATATATATGTATATATATATATATATATATATATATATATATATATATATGCACCAATCCCGTACTTTCTAGTTTTCTAATTAACCATTTTCGTTGGCAATATCGGAGAGAGTAATATAAAATTTTTAAAATTATAATTAAAAATCAATTTTTTTTTTTAAATTTCAAAAATTAAATTAAAATTAAGTAATGTTGCAGACGCTGAATTACTGAATTATAAGATGAAGAGACTTGAAGATGCTTAGCGAAGTGCTACGAAAGGTTTTTCATCCTCAAAGATGGAGAAAAGTCCAAATGTCTGCATTGAGAATCAGAAAGACATAATGGCAAGCAAGAAACGGGAATCGATGAGTGAAAATGTCCAAATGAGGTGAGAACACACGAATCTGACATGAAATAAATATAATGCTAATGATAATGATAGCGATAATGATAAGCTTTACTGGCAGTTGATAAATCCCATAAAAAAGTACAATATTTATTCAGGTAATAAATGATAGAATTAATTTAAAAAAAAAAAATTATGAACAAAACCTTAGGACTAAAAGAGAAAATAAAAATAATGAACATAAATGAACATAATAATAATGAACATAATGAGCATAATGAATATAATAATAATGAACATAATGAGCATAATGAACATAATAATAATAAACATAATGAAATAGGTAATAATAAAATTAATTATAAAAAATTACCAAAAACCAATACTAAAATATTAAAAATAAAAAGTAGATGTAATGAAAAGTAGATGGTGTTAAGTGGAGCTATAGAGAAACGCTTTCATACCAAGAAGTCGATAGTCGAGAAGATATAAAGCGGGACTGATGAATAGCTTGGGCAGTTGGATTGTCTGAGTTTTTAATTCTTCGCATTAGACTGTATAGTGACCGCGTCTTTTTACCTCAGGGAGGCTCGAAACGTTGTGATTAACGAACATTTGTGAAGCTGAGCATCTTGAAAGTAACCTATGCAGCAGTCTAAAAGATCTGTTCTAAAGCAAATTTGGGGTTCTGTAAGAACCTTTTATATAATTAACCCACATTTGCTGCCCATAAATGTGCCCATAAACGTGCAGAAAACACGAAAAAGAGTGTCTTTAGCTTCGCTTGTACATAATCTTATAATCATGTTTGCTTTGGCACACTGACTTCGATAGTGTTTTCTTATATCTGAATCGTCACTCAAAGAGCTGGCGATGATAACTTGACCCAGATACAGTACTTAAATTCTTGTACCTGCTCTATCAGTTCACTTTTCACTTTGAAAATAATATTAACTGTTTGGTTTGAGCTTTTAGGATGGAATTGCATAACCTTAATTTTAGTAATATTAAAAATAGTGTCACGTTCTTTGAATATATTGTAATTCCAAGGTTTTTAGAAGCTTATCCAGACCTTAAGAGAAGGGTTTATTAAGAACATATCATCGACAAAGGCCAAGTTACTTATCCACGTAAAAGAAATAACCAACCTAAACAACATCCCACTCATGCCTTATTAAGAGAAGAACGTAATCCATCAATGTATACACTAAACAGCAGAGGAGAAAGCAAGGAGCTTTGTTTGCAGTAACCCCGCGTGAGGAGCCAAAACATTCGAACAATACCTTGCCCCATCTAGCCATAAAAGTCTGATGAGTGTACCAAAATTTCAATATATTTAAAACATACAGTGAAATATATATATATATATAATGCTAATAAGCTTATATTCATCGGCGTTTAAAATTACGTCCACAGGGTGGACTCATAGACAGAATTCACTTTTTACTTTTATTTTAACAATTGTTCAAATTGCTGCATGCCATTAACTTGCATACACATATCAATTGCCACATGTAGGCTTCTCTGACTTAAATTAATAAATTAAATAAATTAATAAATAATTTTAATGGCCTCTGAATCCAGACTTCCAAGATATATATATATATTACTTTATGTGAGTTCGAACGACGGTCGACCCCTCTGCAGCATCCCGCCTCATTTGCGGGATTTGGTGAAGGAAGGAATTGCTGTCTGATCTCCTCCTGCCCTCGTAGCCAGCCACGCATGGCTGGTCAGGAACTTTGCACAGGAATCCGTCCAGCTGGTTCTTGAAGTTATTCAGGTCGGTGTGCTGGAGATTCCTTACTTCTCTCGGTAGGGCATTCAAAAGCTTTGGGCCTCGTATTCTAAGTGTATTTTCCATCCTCGTTTTCATGGCCCCTTGTCCCACCGCAGCTGGGACCGTACAAAATCTGCCTCTTCTCTCATTCCAGTTTGTTTCTATTTCATTTCTAAGGTTAGAGACAGAGCCCTCAAGTATTTTCCATATGTATATTATTGTGTACCTCTCTCGCCTTCTTTCGAGAGAATGGAGTTTCAGGGAATGTAGTCGAGACCAGTAGTCTTCACCTTCCGTTTCTTCTGTCTTAGACGTAAAAGTCCTTTGTATAGCTTCAATGTTCGCAATGTCTCGTTTTCTATATGGGCTTGTGAGTACTGAGTAATACTCAATTATTAGTAGGACTAGACTCTTCTATAATTTGAGCATGATATTTGCTTTTCTGATGCGGAAGCTCCTCCAGATAATTCCAATTATTTTTCTAGCCGTTGTAATTTTGAGGTTATAGTACTCTCTGAATTCTGCATCCAACGACATTATTACTCAACGATCCCTGATTTGTGGATTTAGTGTTACCTGTTTGTCTTGCAGAGTTTTGTACCTTTTATTCTGTAGCTCCTTGTTATTACCATATCTTAGAAGTTGGAATTTTTCTTCGTTGAACTTCATATTGTTGTCTTCTGGCCAGTGGAATAATGTTTCAATGTTGTTTTGTAATCTTTCTATGTCACCTTCGTTCAATATTTCCTTACAAAGGTAGTAGTACCTTGTAGGTAGTAGGTAGTTTTGTCTCTAATTATACGTTCAAACCACTTTATAAGGTGTGAGGTGAGAGCTACGGGCCGATAATTCTTGGGCATTGCTCTGTTACCACCTTTGAATAAGGGGGCAATGTTCGCGTTCTTTAATGGAAGTGGAATTTGTCCTGTGTCGAGCGATTTCCTCCATAGTAAATATAGCGGTTTGGCAATATTCTCTTCACATTTCTTCAGAAACGTGGCACTCCATGTGTCTGGCCCTGGTGCCGAATTGTCTCGTATCTGTGATAGAGCCTTAATTACATCTCCTTCCGAGAACTCTAAGTCCATTAATAGGTTTGTACCAGAATTTGTTCTTGGTTGATTTATATCAATATCGAAAAATTCGTCTGGGTTTTCTTCTTTCATCTCTGACTAAGGGGTGCTAAACAGTAAACACAGAGGTAAATTGTTCCTTAAGTAGTTCATTCATTTTTTGGGGGTCATTTGTGTATTTGGCCTCCCCGTCTATCAACGAACCAATACTCTCTTTACACTGCATTTTCCTTTTCGTAAACGTGCAGAAGTATTTTGGATTATTTTTAATGTTTTCTCCTACCTTGTTTTCCTCCTTGTTTGTCTTATGTATGAATGTTTGCTTTAGGTCCTTTTCTATTTCGCCAAGTTTCCTCTCTAGTTTGAGTCTCCTTGCATCAGTTCTGCATCTATGGAGATGTTTTACGGTTTGCTTCCTTTGTCTAAATAGTGTCCTGATTTTTCTCTCGAGCTTGCTACGTTTTCTCTTTTGTCTCTCTGGAGCATGCTTCAGTAAGATAGGTTTGGTTTCAGTCTCCATTATACTTAGTATTTGTTCTGGAGTCTTCCTTCTGACTCTGTAGGATCTGTTTTCAGACCTCTGGGTGCTAACTTCAATTGTATATCGATGAGGTTATGGTCGGAGAACTTTGTGTGCGTTACTTTTTTATTTATTATTATCTCGTTGTTATTTGTCAAGATTAAATCCAAAACGTTCTCTTTTCTTGTGGCTTCACAGATTTCCTGGTTGAGGGCGTAATGTTCTATAATATCTAATTGCATTGCTGCTTGGGTTCTATCATCGTTTGTAATGTTACCATGAAACTTCTCGACATATCGTCATTTTTCTTCCATTTTATGAATAGGAAATTAAAATCTCCGCAAATTAAAATATTTGTTGCTGAAGTTTCAAGTAATTTTAACATGTTTTCGATTTCATTAGTGGCAAATTGAAATTCACTTTTTGTGGTGTTTGGTGGTCTGTAGACGTCCATAATGGTTAGGTTCAGTTCATTTACTTCAAAAATAATAATTTCGAGATATATATATATATATATATATATATATATATATATATGTGTGTGTGTTTGTGTGTGTGTGTGTGTGTGTATGTGTGTGTGTGTGTATGTGTGTGTGTGTCCTATAAATATCCTATATATGTCCGATAAATGTCTTATGTATGTCCTATAAAGATAAAATTCGAAAGAGTAAATGGTGAACGATAATAATCTCTGTACAACAATACCCAAGGTATACACACCCTGCGGTCTAAAATGTCCTTGGAGAAGCTATACAGTACCCATTATACCAATATATATATATATATAATATATATATATATATATATATATATACACACGACTTTAGGGCCTTCAAATCCATACCATTGAACTAAATAGAAATATTGGTTCACACCAAATGGATTCAGTGCAACACCTCGTAGACTCGTATACTGGACTTTATTATGGGGTATATACCCGCCTTTCACTAACATCCTTCGAGGACTTTTAAGGACTCGACAAAACTGAAGAAGGTTCCGCGTATCTTTTTCGTCTTTCTTTGGTGTCTTCGATAAGGAAGGATGTCGTCGCGTCAGTCCCAAAGTCAACTAATAGTCGTCCTTTTAATTTATTAAGTGATCAAACGAAGAATAAATTTTTATATTTTTTTTCATTTGGTTTAACCCTGTAGATTCAAACCCCTCCTACACACACACACACACACACACACACACACACACATCTACAGATCTACAGAAGCTGAGGCTAACAAAGACCCTAAGATCCACTCTAAGGTTAGCCCGAGTGAAAGAAGAGAGTAGGGGGTTAAAAGAAGAGAGTAGGGGGTTAAAAGAAGAGAGTAGGGGGTTAAAAGAAGAGAGTAGGGGTTTAAAAGAAGAGAGTAGGGGGTTAAAAGAAGAGAGTAGGGGGTTAAAAGAAGAGAGTAGGGGGTTAAAAGAAGAAAGTAGGGGTTAAAAGCATCTTCGTATAAGCGGGGTACCGGTCGACTTTTTAAAATCCAGATATCTAAAAATCTTATTAACCAAACCTAATTTAACCTAACCTAGCCTAGATGGAAATGATAAGTGTTTCAGGCGCAATTGAGGACTCGAACGGTGTTTTCTCCTAAGTCATTAAATAGTGAGGTACTCGTTCATCTAGCATACCCGAACTTAACCAAACTTAATTAGGACCAACATATCTTTTTTTCGACAGTAATCATGTTTTTATATTTTTTATATATAAATTTTTAATGTTCTGAGGTAGCAAAAGTGTTACCTCACAAAAAAATTACCCCACTATTTCTGTGAATTTTCTCGCACTTCAGCTGACTTATGACCAGTTATCTATACACACACACACACACACACACAATATATATATATATATATATATATATTATATATATATGAAAATTATTTCACGAAAGTAACACGTGAAAAATATTTATGATGAAAAGAACCACGAAGGAAAGGAAACACAGAATGGTGCTCAAGCGCTTTCGTCTAATGACATCCTCAGTGTTCCTTGAGGAACCATTCTATGTTTCCTTTCCTTCGTTGTTCTTTTCATCATATATATATATATATATATATATATATATATATATATATATATATATATATACTAGTTTTAAAATTAAACTAAAATTGGTATTCGAAGTTATTAAAAAAAAGGAACATCTGAAAACTTACTCTGGATTTGCAATCCCGCACGAATCCTTTGACAACATCGCATTTCCGTTTCAACTCTTTTCCCTAAAAAGGACCGTGGAATGAAGTATTTCAAATATCAAAGAGAGAATGAGTAATAGCTACAATAAACCATTTTTGATAGACTGTCATATAAAAATATATATATATATGAAATATATAGATGAATTCTTTATAATGGCAGTCCTCTTTCGTATTAAGGCCTGAAAGATAAGTATACATACGAAGGAACGATGTCTGGAATAGAATAGAATATAAAGTGAAAGGTTTTGGTTATATAATGTGGGCAGATATTATATATATAGGAATGTTTGGGATACAAATTTACGTCATTTGCTTATGTCTGATGTAGAGAGAGAGAGAGAGAGAGAGAGAGAGAGAGAGAGAGAGAGAGAGAGAGAGTCTTACTCACAGTTTATTTATTTATTTATTTATATTATTTGTTTATTTTTATTCATTTATACAGGTTGTCCAACAAGTTCACCATCATAGTAATAAATTGTAGTCAATAAATTTTTGCCTATGACACTGGAATTTTATAGATAACCCTGTATTTTCATACACGAAAATTTGAAGTAGAGTCGACTGAAAAATTATAAAAATTTTACCATAATGTGGGCTGGTACAGGGTGATATATTGTCCAAATTCTTTACGATTTTCAGTAGAATTAGAAGTTTGAGATCCTAACAACGTTATCTGCCCCATTTTAAAAATATTTCTTTCATACGTATAATTCTTATATACTTATTAATTAAATTTACTTATTAATTAATTAATTAATTAATAATTATAATGAGTAGTTGGTTGAAAACTAAGAGTGGTGTACCCGCAAAAGTTATCCCCTCCCCAATTTATCCCCCCCAAAAAATTTATATGTTAAAACACGAAGCGCTTAAATTTCAAAATTTTGGCCGATTGGTCGTAGGATGGTGAAACTCAAAAATTTTCGTGAACTTCAAGTAAAATCCGTGAAACTCAAAATTTTCGTAAGCTTCGAGTAAAATCTGTGAAACTGCATTTCAAATTTAAGTGATTCGTGAGCTAATTGTAAATATTAAACTTTAACTCGTTTAAAACTTTCTCGAAATTATTATTACGTATTAGTACCATGACTGTATCGTAAATATGTATTGCCCGAAGGGTTAATAACAGACCTCACGCAGGAACTAGGAAAAATATCCCTCCCGAAGGACGAGCATTTTTGCTAATTTTATAAATTCATTCCTACTTATCCCTAATTTATCCTTAATCATTTTCTCTGAAAGATTTTATTGAAAATGAGGGCTCGTCTACCCAATATTCCTTTTCCTCTTTATACGACTCGTAATAATGAAGTGGCTTCCAACACCAGTACCGCGGGACGAGGAAGTTGAACGGGGTACAGTAATTTTTGAACAAGAAATGAAAGGAAAATTGCGTTGTGGTCGTACATAATCAGAAAATTTTTGTTGAAGAAACCAGGCTCAGATATCACAGTTAAGGTAATTTATAGTTATCTAGTGGATTTCACTTTCATTATTGGGGCATTAAAGTCGATGGGGTGCCGCGAGGAATTTGGGAGCCATTTAGGATACAGCGTTTTAGGATACAGAAAAACGTTGGAAACCACTGCATTGTATAATGAAAAAGGTATTTTACAGCACAGTTTCTTTCGGATTATCCTGTAGCCTTTAAAAGTGTGTATATATATATATGTATATATATATATGAAAACTATTTCACGAAAGCAACACGTGAAAAATATTTATGATGAATAAAACCACGAAGGAAAGGAAACACAGATTGGTGCTCAAGCGCTTTCGTCTAATGACATCCTCAGGAACACTGAAGTACATAAAAGGGTTACAGCCTATATATAGGTTACAGAAAAAAAAAAATATATATATATATATATATATATATATATATATATATATGCAATAAACAAAGAAGTAAAATATCGATTTTTAGCACAAGATCAAATGAATTATTTCCAACCAATGTTATAAAAAAAAAAATACAAATTTATACTGGAAATCTACCCGGGTTTTAACACTCTGCCTTTTATGGTTAAGGTTCGATGTATATAAAAATAAAATGAAAATTAAAAGTTAATAGAATAGCATACAAGTTTACCAAAGATTTAGCGTTCTGCCCTTCTTATCTAAATCTGTTCTGAAGGAATTCAAAACAACAGGATCGAGTTGAAAAAGACCTTTGCTTATGTTGAAGTTATTTGTAAGTTGGATAATGGCAGATTCAAGAATATTTCTATTAACAATGTTGCTAGAGTGAAATAAAACTGAAGCATTATTCCAATCAATACAGTGGGATAACTCTGACAAATGGACAAAAAGGGCACTGGACAACTGCCCTGTTCTAACGGAATATTGATGCTGTTTTATACGTGTGTGCAAATCCTTTCCCGTCTGACCTATGTAAAAGGAATCACATTGTTTACAACCAATTTTATAGATAATGCCTGAATTATTGGTAGGGCTTTTTACTATGATATTTTTCACAGTATTGTTATATGAAAATACTACATTAATATCCAAAAGTTTAAGTACATTAGCAATGCCTAAAAAGCCCGGGAAAAATGGAAGTACTAAAATATTTTTTGACAAAGTACGAGTGTTATTATTGACACGATAGAAAGTTCGTTTTGCCTTGTTGAGACAAGATTCCATAAACGCAGATGGATAACACAGATCACTTCCAATACCGTTGATTTTTTCTAATTCGGCATCGATGTATTCCGGACTGGCGATCCTAAGGGCGCGGAGAAACATTGAAGAAAAAATGGCCTTCTTAGTGGGGGTGTCATGTCCCGAGTAAAAGTGTACGTAGGACAAATTGTTTGTTTTTTTCCGATAGATACTAAACTTAAAACCTGGGCTTTCCCTATGTACACGCACGTCCAAAAATGGGATTGAATTGTCTTGTTCCACTTCTAAAGTAAACTTAATGGAGGGGACTTGATCATTTAACTGAAGGAGGAAGTTATCCAGGTCACGATTCATGGGCCAGATACACAAAATATCGTCGACGTACCACTGTATTGATTGGAATAATGCTTCAGTTTTATTTCACTCTAGCAACATTGTTAATAGAAATATTCTTGAATCTGCCATTATCCAACTTACAAATAACTTCAACATGAGCAAAGGTCTTTTTCAACTCGATCCTGTTGTTTTGAATTCCTTCAGAACAAATTTAGATAAGAAGGGCAGAACGCTAAATCTTTGGTAAACTTGTATGCTACTCTATTAACTTTTAATTTTCATTTTATTTTTATATACATCGAACCTTAACCATAAAAGGCAGAGTGTTAAAACCCGGAAAGATTTCCAGTATAAATTTGTATTTTTTTTTTTTATAACATTGGTTGGAAATAATTCATTTGATCTTGTGCTAAAAATCGATATTTTTCCTTACAAATCTGTATGCCTCTTCGATAATCCTTTAATTTTTAATTTTTATTTTTACTTCTTCGTTTATTGCATATATATATATATATATATATATTTTTTTTCTGTAACCTATATATAGGCTGTAACCCTTTTATGTACTTCAGTGTTCCTGAGGATGTCATTAGACGAAAGCGCTTGAGCACCAATCTGTGTTTCCTTTCCTTCGTGGTTTTATTCATCATATATATATATATATATATATATATATATATATATATATATATATATATTCGAAGACAAATCGTGTAACTTTAACAATGCATTATTGTTAAGGAAAGGAAAGGTTGAGAGGATTAAGACATAAAGTGAAGTTGTCAGTGGATGTGTGAAAGTTGCGTGAAACTTGAACAAAAACATCCCAAAAATAAATAGATAAAAGCTTTCAATTGTCACACTTCAGACTCTTTAGAATGACCCGTCAATATATATATATATATATATATATATATATATATATATATATATATACGGTCTACGTCGTAGCCGATGTCGTAACACCGCTTCCCGGAGATCAGTGAAGTTAAGCGACATTGGGTCTGGGTAGTAGTTGGATGGAAGACCGTCCTCTGCGCCCAGCTGTAGGTCCCCTCCGTCATATGACCTTAGATGTTGTGACGGAGGTTAAACAACCCCAATTAAAAAAACAATATATAAACGACATTCTGTTTATTGGGGCCCGCGGGGGGGGACAGACTCTATCTTAAATTTCTTATTTGTTACCGTACTGTCGTTATACACTGAAACTATGAAAGTCTGTTTATTGTATTTCAATATGGCTACGTCCCTACCAATGAAAAAAAGAATACATTACAAAATTACTGCATCGATTGCCCTAACGCAGAAACAAAGAAATTGGTTCCAACAACCCAAGAAATTAGACAGCCAATTCACATAGTTAACGCAGTTTGTTAACCCGAAAACTCTCAAGTTAAGCATGGTTGAATTTTTATATCTTTTCCGCCGGTTGTAAGATAATGAACCCGGAATTGAGTAATTGCCAAGAATCCTTTTTCCTGTGTAATATATACACTATATATATAAAATATATTATTATTACGTATTTGCATTGAAAAGCATAGTTCCTGTTTCCAGTCTTTTGACTCACCCTATATATATATATATATATACACACACTGTATACTGTATATAAATAATATATAATATACATCAAGAAACAGATTCTTCCTAATAACTAAATACACGGTTCATTTTATATATATATATATATAATATATATAATATTATATATATATATATATTATATATATATATATATATAATATATATATATATATAATATATATATGCTGTCAAATAAAATATTTTATATTGTGAAACGTTCCAATCATTTCTATTACAGAAAAGTTATGATGAAGCGTGTCCCTCCAAACACGATAATTTTATGTATTATAAATATAGACCTATTAAGTGGTCAAAAATTAAATCTCATCAGAAGAAATTGTGTGTATATATAGACCTTCATATAGTTATATAGGTAAAATTTCCTTAT
Source organism: Bathynomus jamesi (assembly GCA_023014485.1). Classification (NCBI taxonomy): domain Eukaryota; kingdom Metazoa; phylum Arthropoda; class Malacostraca; order Isopoda; family Cirolanidae; genus Bathynomus; species Bathynomus jamesi. Next base: position 22,179 of record JAJOZX010008774.1, read on the forward strand.
ACTATTCCCATATATAATATATATATATATATATATATATATATATATATATATATATAATATATATATATATATATATATATATTGTATATTAAAATATACATTATAGATTCAAATATATATATATTTTCCCTGCATTCACTGAGAACGTATCATGTTCATTATATATATATATATATAATATAATATATATATACACAGAGCAATCCCTCACTATAGCGCGGTTCAGAGTGCGCGGTTTCGATATTGCGCTGTTAATACTTTATGCCCATTGTTTACTTATAGCGCGCTATCCCCCGATATAGCGTTATTTGCATGAGTTCGTTTTGTTAAAATACTAAAACAAATATATGTGCTCACGTAATAAATATAACAAAAACACATCGTAATCGCGCTTAAATTTAAGTTAAAACCATAAACCCTAAAAGGACGACGGCTACATATTGGTAACCTTTCAAATACACAACAAAACTATTTTCTTTCAGGGTTATATATATATATATATATTATATATATATATATATATATATATATATGTGTCGGCGCACCTTTTGACTATATTTGCACCAACAATTATTTTGCATTCATCTCTTGGTGATTGCTTGAGTAAAATCTTCTTTTTTTTTATTCGTTTCATCTACATGAAAGGTTTGTACAAACAATAGTTTTAAATGTACTTTTTTTTTTTAAGAAATGGTCGCAATAAATTGTATTGTATTTTGTTTTCAATTATTTAATTGCTCTTTGGAGCCTGTATTTTGCATGTTATATATATATATATATAAACTTATATATATATATATATATATATATATATATATGGTGCTACTATAGCGTGATTCCTACCGGTGACTTCGATACTTAGATAGGGTGATTCCTACCCGTTTTGGTTCGAAACTACAGTACTGTAGAGTGTGATTCCTATCCAAGGTATAAATGAAAATATAATAAATATAAAATGCTATTTATTATTCAATTTTATTTATTTAAAAAATAGTTTCGGTGCTACTATAGTATGTGGTCTACCTACGATTGGTTAGGTTTAGTCACGATATTTTCGTTAAAACTAACGAAAATATCATGGCTAAACCAAAACCAATCGTCAAGGGCGATGGACATTGGAATGTAAACAAGCAATTAGTAAACAAGGTAAGAAGCTATAATTAAAAGGTAGACCGCCGAATCGAGGTAGGAATCACGATATAGTAGCACCATATATATATATATGTTACAACTCGGAATGGTTCCTTGAGGAACTTTTATGCACAGACCGTGCATGGAATGAGGAACTCTTGTGGGAAAATTAAAGCTACTATAGTTTGAATAAGTAATGGTAAATGACAAATACTATAGTTTTTCTTTTTCATGATGGAAGGCCCAACAAGAGCAACGGGTCACTCGCAAAGAGGTCCCAAAATATAGATTCCCTCACTAGCTATCTGCTAAGTAGATAGGACCCGTTGGCGAAGTTGATCTTCCATTAGGAAAAAGAAAAACTATAATATTTTGTCATTTACTATTATTTATTCGGATTATAGCTGTTCATCCTTTCACACAATACGAAAAAAAGAAAGTGGTTGGTAGATAAATGGGTACCCTGGGTGGCCTAGTGGTTAAGACGCTGGGCTGCTGGTGTGGCGTGGTTCGGATTCCACGTTAAACTGTAGATCTAAGTTGGAGTGGAAAACTTGACCTTCGTCACAATAAACAATTCGGGCGGAAGCTAACAAAAGGTTGTTGAACCAAAGGTATATATATATATATATATATATATATATATATATATATATATATATATATATATATATATATACCGTATTTCCAGGCGTATAACGCGCACTTTTTTTCCCCCAAAATACTCCAAAAATCACCCTGCGTGTTATACGGCGATGGTACACATTTTTGGTAGGGGAGGGATGGTCGTATTATTATATTTTGGCTGTATATCGTCTCGTGGCACATTTTTTGCACTATACACTGAACAATTACCTTTAGGGAAAAAAATATTCCTGTTATTCAGTATTTACTCTTAACATTATAAATGCAAATTAAAAGAAAAAGGAAATTTTTATTATTGAACCTAAATATAAAACTAATAAATGGAAACAAACTGCCATATGGTTTATTCATCATCACTACTGCTATCTTCATGATCCTCAGTGCTCTCTTCGAAATTAATTGTACATGTTAAAATTAACTCGTTAAAATTGTACATGTGAAGTGAGGTAGGAGGATTATTTTTTCCTAAATTTTTATTTTCCTAAATTTTCTCTTCAAAATTAGGATGCGCGTTATGCGCCGGTGCGAGTTATACGCCGGGAAATACGGTAAACCCAAAGGTATAGTGGATTTAATTTTCCCAAAAGAGTTCCTTGTTCCACGCACGGTCGTCTGTGTGTAACATATATATATATATATATATATATATATACAGGGTGTCCCATAAGTCCGGCATCATAGGAGAAATTCATATTTTTCTATTTCTACAAACCATAATTCATATTTTTCTCTTTCTACAGGCCATAATGTCTGTGAGCAAGGAAGAACGAAGCTAGGTAATTCTTCTCATAGGAAATCGGAGTCAAAGAGAGGCCGCTGCTGAATTTAACAGACTGCATCTAGACCGCGAACCAATAACACAGAGTTGTGTTAGCAGACATGTTGCAAAGTCTCTTTGACTCCGATTTCCTATGAGTAGAATTATCTGGATTCATTCTTCCTTGCTCACAGACATTATGGCCTGTAGAAAGAGAAAAATATGAATTATGGTTTGTAGAAATAGAAAAATATGAATTTCTCCTATGATGCCGGACTTATGGGAC
>JAJOZX010008774.1:32500-47500 GCA_023014485.1 Bathynomus jamesi
GCTACATTATTAAACACAAGTTTATAAACACGCTTTTCCAATCGAGGGTTTATTTCTACCGACTCGAGCTTTTCAATCGTGAACTCACTCAACATAGCGGCAATTGAAATAATCTTCTAAATCGTTACGACAACTGCGCGTTATATAAAGAAATAGTTCTTCAGGGTGAACGGTGTAGGTGAGCTCAGCCTTGTACCGATCAATTGCTTTGTACCAAAGTTTTATAAGAAACACCAAATAATTGTCCCCTAGCGCAATTGGAAAGGTTTTCACCCCACCTTAGACCCACAGTTTAACATTAGAAAATTCTGAAACCTGACTCAGTGCCAAAAAAGAAACACCAAATAATTGTCCCCTAGCGCAATTGGAAAGGTTTTCACCCCACCTTAGACCCACAGTTTAACATTAGAAAATTCTGAAACCTGACTCAGTGCCAAAAAAGAAACACCAAATAATTGTCCCCTAGCGCAATTGGAAAGGTTTTCACCCCACCTTAGACCCACAGTTTAACATTAGAAAATTCTGAAACCTGACTCAGTGCCAAAAAAGAAACACCAAATAATTGTCCCCTACCGCAATTGGAAAGGTTTTCACCCCACCTTAGACCAACAGTTTAACATTAGAAAATTCTGAAACCTGACTCAGTGCCAAAAAAGAAACCAAATAATTGTCCCCTAGCGCAATTGGAAAGGTTTTCACCCCACCTTAGACCCACAGTTTAACATTAGAAAATTCTGAAACCTGACTCAGTGCCAAAAAAGAAACACCAAATAATTGTCCCCTAGCGCAATTGGAAAGGTTTTCACCCCACCTTAGACCCACAGTTTAACATTAGAAAATTCTGAAACCTGACTCAGTGCCAAAAAAGAAACACCAAATAATTGTCCCCTACCGCAATTGGAAAGGTTTTCACCCCACCTTAGACCCACAGTTTAACATTATAAAATTCTGAAACCTGACTCAGTGCCAAAAGTTTTATAAGAAACACCAAATAATTGTCCCCTAGCGCAATTGGAAAGGTTTTCACCCCACCTTAGACCCACAGTTTAACATTAGAAAATTCTGAAACCTGACTCAGTGCCAAAAGTTTTATAAGAAACACCAAATAATTGTCACCTAGCGCAATTGGAAAGGTTTTCACTCCGCCTTAGACCCACAGTTTAACGTGGATTCAGAAATACATCTCGTCGATTGCTCACTATTTCATCGAGATAATTAAAGCTCAGGACCTGCATTGTCTATAAGATCTGTGGCGCGTGGAGCCTTCAGAAGAGGTGCCAGATACCATTGTATACGTTATCATGGAGAGCTGACAGATACCATTGCTCAGGTACACAGTTGACAGATTGTACCATTTATTTTCTTAAAAGTTGGTTTAGAATTCCGCTAGTAGGTTTACAAGGCGTAACATGATGTAATTAACCAAAAGAATTAAGTAAAACATCATTGCATCATTCTGTTTATTATAAATATATAGAAAATAAATATACATTTGAATGATAATAGAAATGAGGAATATGCATATAATCCGTCAATATAACAGTACAGGACACACACACACACACACACACACACACACACACACACACACACACACACACGCAGTTATGGCGATATATAGAAATAAATATACATTTCAATAATAATAGAAATATGCATATAATCCTTCAATATATCAGTACAGGAGAAATATCACACAAATATATAAATACATTTCACTTTTTTTCAAAATACTAAACTCGCACTTAATCAAGTTTACAATTACATCATTATTGCTCTGCATTACGCAGTATATACGGTTTAATAATATTTCACCGCTTTAAGTATAAGGAAACCTGTACTCGATATGAAGGGCTTTCATATCGTTCAGTACTATTTTTGTTCCCACTTTACAACCGGATGGTAAGTCATCTTTAAATACGTCTAGAATACAATCAAAAGCACGCACAAAGAGTTCATCGTTAGCTACATTATTAAACACAAGTTTATAAACACGCTTTTCCAATCGAGGGTTTATTTCTACCGACCCGAGCTTTTCAATCGTGAACACGTCTTCACTCAACATAGCGGCAATTGAAATAATCTTCTAAATCGTTACGACAACTGCGCGTTATATAAAGAAATAGTTCTTCAGGATAATTTTCACGAACTAGGCACATTTTATAATGTTTTACTAAACATCTTCACACACCGGCGCACTATTTGAGAGGAACATATGCTCATATTTTTCCTTTCTGCCCATCAAACGATACTCAACTCTAAAGTCTGTTAAAAACTCACGCAGGGCACTAGCCACAACCTCACTACGAACCTCGTCATGATATACATTAATATAGTGATAAAAATACTTAAGATTGTGCATGATCACGAGATTCACATTTTCAGTCGTAGGGTATGAGTAATCGACATAGTGTAGCATGACGTAATGCCGCTTGTCACACCACCCATTCGCAAGACTCATTATCCATACCTGCTGCTTCTCTTCTGCACGCGTTGTTTCTTTTACTTCACGGTATATGTGAGACTTTATAAAGTTTAACTCTGCAGCATACTTCAGCACATCGTCAGTGCAACGAAAGCCTTCAATGGTCTCACCAGAACATCCGTAGAGTATTTGTACATTTTGGAACTTCACACAATCCAATGTGGTTTTAAAAGAGGCATAGGAGGGGGAATAGGAAGTTTTTCGGTATCCACCACATCCTGGCACTTTGCTGAATACCATTTCATAAACGTTGTACAAGCAATATTAAAGGTAGCCATTTGAATACACGTCTGATTTTTCTTCTGAATACACGTCTGATCTCTCAGTCTTACTGCAGTCGACTGACCACGCAGGGAATCACAGATAGTAGCATGACTCACGGTCTTACAGTGGGCGGAGCTTAGAATTTTCGCCTGTGCACACACAAAGGAGAAAGTGAAACGCTAATTGAAACATGAGTTATTTAATAAACGAGATATTCAGTTAACACAAGAAATAACAGAAAACACAAGAAAAAACAAATGCTTAGATTTGGTGATCACAAACAACAGAAACCTAATACTTTAAAGAAAGCATTCTATTAAATACTCTTAGCCTATGTTCACGAATTAATACCGGTTTTAAAATAGATTCGACAAGAAGACCGGCTGGACTGATTTTATAGAAATTCAAGGATTCCAAGTTGATCACGAGAGAAGTTATGTAGTCATCTTCCATGCTGCAAATCTCGTCGTTAGCCTGCCTGCTCAGAGCACCGACAAGAGGTAAAATCGAATCCACATCAACACAAAATTTTAGTCGCTAAAATAACAGCCTGAGTATTGTTCATGTTCTAAATTATCTTTGATTCGTTTTGATAAAATTGAGTAAACTGCAGCCTTTGTTTCCTGATCAGAAACTCTCCGTCTTTTTCTGGTATGGTGCAAGGCTTCGTTGCAACCATATTCACTGCACGAGTCTACTTCACAGTCGTTGCCTTCTAATCTAGATTTACACTCTTCACTAATGCATTCGATGGGTGAATAATCATCTTGGTTGATATTATTGACACCACATTCGAGAGGGCTCACTGGGGTAACGGACACTTCAGGTAATGGCGGACGCTTGAGGTGGGTCGGGGACAATCTCCTCAGGTTGCCCTTGTGGCGGGGCAAATATTGTGTGGGGGTAATTATGTGTTGCTTCTAAGTAAACAAAACGGGCTTATGTAACACAGTGGCAATTAATAATGATTTATGCAAAGATGCACCAGCTCTTCTGGAACGTCTGGATGCAATTTTACCGAGCGATATATTTATCAACTTGTGTGCTTCAAACCCGTTTGGAACGTCAGATATCATGTTCACCACCTAGGAATTGGTCAAGGCACAGAGAGCTAACTAACACGACTCTATCCTCTATTCCAATCTTGTAATGAGTTAAAGTGAAAGTTTCGCCTGCCTTTATACAATGTCGTTCTGACGTCGTTATCAAGCTCCACACAGGGAATTTCCAGGAAGTAACATGAATCACGTTGCTGTTCTTTCACCTGTACAACGCACGCACCCACACACACACACACACACACACACACACACACACAAAGGAGAAAGTGAACGTTGGTTGAAACATGATTTATTTAATAAAAGAAATATTCAAGCTATATATATATTTACAAACACGTGTAATAAATAAGTTAACAACAGACACATCAATGATTATATTCAAGATATATTTAAAACGTGTGTAATAAGTTAACAATGAATTCTGTAACCCGAGAGACGACGGACGGAGTCATTACAAGCTCGGCCCTTGTAATGACTCCGTCCGTCGTCTCTCGGGTTACATAATTCATTGTTAACTTGTTTATTACACATGTTTTAAATATATATGTCTTGAATATAATCATTGATGTGTCTGTTGTTAACTTATTTATTACACGTGTTTGTAAATATATATATATAGCTTGAATATTTCTTTTATTAAATAAATCATGTTTCAACCAACGTTTCCTTTTGTGTGTGTGTGTGTGTGTGTGTGTGTGTGTGCGTGCGTTGTACAGGTGAAAGAACAGCAACGTGATTCATGTTACTTCCTGGAAATTCCCTGTGTGGAGCTTGATAACGACGTCAGAACGACATTGTATAAAGGCAGGCGAAACTTTCACTTTAACTCATTACAAGATTGGAAATAGAGGATAGAGTCGTGTTAGTTAGCTCTCTGTGCCTTGACCAATTCCTAGGTGGTGAACATGATATCTGACGTTCCAAACGGGTTTGAAGCACAAGTTGATAAATATATCGCTCGGTAAAATTGCATCCAGACGTTCCAGAAGAGCTGGTGCATCTTTGCATAAATCATTATTAATTGCCACTGTGTTACATAAGGCCCGTTTTGTTTACTTAGAAGCAACACATAATTACCCCCACACAATATTTGCCCCGCCACAAGGGCAACCTGAGGAGATTGTCCCCGACCCACCTCAAGCGTCCGCACCATTACCTGAAGTGTCCGTTACCCCAGTGAGCCCTCTCGAATGTGGTGTCAATAATATCAACCAAGATGATTATTCACCCATCGAATGCATTAGTGAAGAGTGTAAATCTAGATTAGAAGGCAACGACTGTGAAGTAGACTCGTGCAGTGAATATGGTTGCAACGAAGCCTTGCACCATACCAGAAAAAGACGGAGAGTTTCTGATCAGGAAACAAAGGCTGCAGTTTACTCAATTTTATCAAAACGAATCAAAGATAATTTAGAACATGAACAATACTCAGGCTGTTATTTTAGCGACTAAAATTTTGTGTTGATGTGGATTCGATTTTACCTCTTGTCGGTGCTCTGAGCAGCAGGCTAACGACGAGATTTTGCAGCATGGAAGATGACTACATAACTTCTCTCGTGATCAACTTGGAATCCTTGAATTTCTATAAAATCAGTCCAGCCGGTCTTCTTGTCGAATCTATTTTAAAACCGGTATTAATTCGTGAACATAGGCTAAAAGTATTTAATAGAATGCTTTCTTTAAAGTATTAGGTTTCTGTTGTTTGTGATCACCAAATCTAAGCATTTGTTTTTTCTTGTGTTTTCTGTTATTTCTTGTGTTAACTGAATATCGTTTATTAAATAACTCATGTTTCAATTAGCGTTTCACTTTCTCCTTTGTGTGTGCACAGGCGAAAATTCTAAGCTCCGCCCACTGTAAGACCGTGAGTCATGCTATCTGTGATTCCCTGCGTGATCAGTCGACTGCAGTAAGACCGAGAGATCAGACGTGTATTCAGAAGAAAAATCAGACGTGTATTCAAATGGCTACCTTTAATATGTTTGTACAACGTTTATGAAATGGTATTCAGCAAAGTGCCAGGATGTGGTGGATACCGAAAAACTTCCTATTCCCCCCTCCTATGCCTCTTTTAAAACCACATTGGATTGTGTGAAGTTCCAAGATGTACAAATACTCTACGGATGTTCTGGTGAGACCATTGAAGGCTTTCGTTGCACTGACGATGTGCTGAAGTATGCTGCAGATCTAAACTTTATAAAGTCTAAAGTAAAAGAAACAACGCGTGCAGAAGAGAAGCAGCAGGTATGGATAATGAGTCTTGCGGATGGGTGGTGTGACAAGCGCATTACGTCATGCTACACCATGTCGATTACTCATACCCTACGACTGAAAATGTGAATCTCGTGATCATGGACAATCTTAAGTATTTTTATCACTATATTAATGTATATCATGACGAGGTTCGTAGTGAGGTTGTGGCTAGTGTCCTGCGTGAGTTTTTAACAGACTTTAGAGATGAGTATCGTTTGACGGGCAGAAAGGAAAAATATGAGCATATGTTCCTCTCAAATAGTGCGCCGGTGTGTGAAGATGTTTAGTAAAACATTATAAAATGCCTAGTTCGTGAAAATTATCCTGAAGAACTATTTCTTTATATAACGCGCAGTTGTCGTAACGATTTAGAAGATTATTTCAATTGCCGCTATGTTGAGTGAAGACGTGTTCACGATTGAAAAGCTCGGGTCGGTAGAAATAAACCCTCGATTGGAAAAGCGTGTTTATAAACTTGTGTTTAATAATGTAACTAACGATGAACTCTTTGTGCGTGCTTTTGATTGTATTCTAGACGTATTTAAAGATGACTTACCATCCGGTTGTAAAGTGGGAACAAAAATAGTACTGAACGATATGAAAGCCCTTCATATCGAGTACAGGTTTCCTATACTTAAAGCGGTGAAATATTATTAAACCGTATATACTGCGTAATGTAGAGCAATAATGATGTAATTGTAAACTCGATTAAGTGCGAGTTTAGTATTTTGAAAAAAAGTGAAATGTATTTATATATTTGTGTGATATTTCTCCTGTACTGATATATTGAAGGATTATATGCATATTTCCATTATTATTGAAATGTATATTTATTTCTATATATCGCCATAAGTGTGTGTGTGTGTGTGTGTGTGTGTGTGTGTGTCCTGTACTGTTATATTGCGGATTATATGCATATTCCTCATTTCTATTATCATTCAAATGTATATTTATTTTCTATATATTTATAATAAACAGAATGATGCAATGATGTTTTACTTAATTCTTTTGGTTAATTACATCATGTTACGCCTTGTAAACCTACTAGCGGAATTCTAAACCAACTTTTAAGAAAATAAATGGTACAATCTGTCAACTGTGTACCTGAGCAATGGTATCTGTCAGCTCTCCATGATAATGTATACAATGGTATCTGGCACCTCTTCTGAAGGCTCCACGCGCCACAGATCTTATAGACAATGCAGGTCCTGAGCTTTAATTATCTCGATGAAATAGTGAGCAATCGACGAGATGTATTTCTGAATCCACGTTAAACTGTGGGTCTAAGGCGGAGTGAAAACCTTTCCAATTGCGCTAGGGGACAATTATTTGGTGTTTCTTATAACTTTTGGCACTGAGTCAGGTTTCAGAATTTTCTAATGTTAAACTGTGGGTCTAAGGTGGGGTGAAAACCTTTCCAATTGCGCTAGGGGACAATTATTTGGTGTTCTTTTTTGGCACTGAGTCAGGTTTCAGAATTTTCTAATGTTAAACTGTGGGTCTAAGGTGGGGTGAAAACCTTTCCAATTGCGCTAGGGGACAATTATTTGGTGTTTCTTTTTTGGCACTGAGTCAGGTTTCAGAATTTTCTAATGTTAAACTGTGGGTCTAAGGTGGGGTGAAAACCTTTCCAATTGCGCTAGGGGACAATTATTTGGTGTTTCTTTTTTGGCACTGAGTCAGGTTTCAGAATTTTCTAATGTTAAACTGTGGGTCTAAGGTGGGGTGAAAACCTTTCCAATTGCGCTAGGGGACAATTATTTGGTGTTTTTTTTGGCACTGAGTCAGGTTTCAGAATTTTCTAATGTTAAACTGTGGGTCTAAGGTGGGGTGAAAACCTTTCCAATTGCGCTAGGGGACAATTATTTGGTGTTTCTTTTTTGGCACTGAGTCAGGTTTCAGAATTTTCTAATGTTAAACTGTGGGTCTAAGGTGGGGTGAAAACCTTTCCAATTGCGCTAGGGGACAATTATTTGGTGTTTCTTTTTTGGCACTGAGTCAGGTTTCAGAATTTTCTAATGTTAAACTGTGGGTCTAAGGTGGGGTGAAAACCTTTCCAATTGCGCTAGGGGACAATTATTTGGTGTTTCTTATAAAACTTTGGTACAAAGCAATTGATCGGTACAAGGCTGAGCTCACCTACACCGTTCACCCTGAAGAACTATTTCTTTATATAACGCGCAGTTGTCGTAACGATTTAGAAGATTATTTCAATTGCCGCTATGTTGAGTGAGTTCACGATTGAAAAGCTCGAGTCGGTAGAAATAAACCCTCGATTGGAAAAGCGTGTTTATAAACTTGTGTTTAATAATGTAGCTAACGATGAACTCTTTGTGCGTGCTTTTGATTGTATTCTAGACGTGTTTAAAGATGACTTACCAACCGGTTGTAAAGTGGGGACAAAAATAGTACTGAACGATATGAAAGCCATTCATATCGAATACAGGTTTCCCTATACTTTAAGCAGTGAAATATTATTAAGCCGCATATACTGCGTAATGCAGAGCAATAATGATGTAATTGTAAACTCGTACAAGCATATCCCGTTATTTGAACAAAACTCTCTCTCTCCATAAATTTCTCTTCATTTGAAGTGAAGGGAGACTTATCAGGGATTGGGGGGGAAGGTCTCTCATTATGAGTTGCTGTTCACAACGAAGTCTTTTAGTTGGAGACAACTCACCATAATAATGGTAAAAAGTGGTTTCTGGCAACCGAATTGAAGCTCTTCCGAAGAACAGAATAAAATAATTATCATCATGTTTTCACAGAAAACAGTTTTTACTTTTAAACTTAAATCATTGTGATTAAATAAGCACATATACAGAGATTAGTTTAAATAAGTTATCAATAAGAAGGAAAGAATAAAACGAAAATTTTTTTAATATACGCTTTATTTACGTTTGTTATTATTTTTTAATTTAATATGCGTCATAATTAGTTGGGCATCCCTTATAAAAATTCATTTTCTGTCTAACGAATTATTTATTGGGTAACTTTGTTAATTCTGTTATATTACTAAAATATATTGAAAGCTGTCTTTACTTTTAATCAATCCGGTTGATAATTAATTTATAACTTGGTAGTTAAACTTTTAAAAGATGCTGTAAACTATAAAAGCATCCTGATCTTAAGTTAGGCATATCAATAATATATTTTTAAGTCATACGTAAATCTTTCTGAAACAGTGAAATCATTGTTGAAATGCTTTATTTGATGGACCTAATCGTTAAACACTATATACAGCTATTGTAAAACACTATAAACATCTATATATAGATGGGCTCGATTGATTAACTATATAAATATATTATGGTTTTTTATATTATAAACATCTATATATAGATGGGCTCGATTGATTAACTATATAAATATATTATGGTTTTTTATATGCTTTGTGCACAGACAAGCGTGTGTTTGAAGTGAAGGGAGACTTATCAGGGACTGGGGGGGAAGGTCTCTCGTTATGAGCTGCTGTTCACAACGAAATCTTTTAGTTGGAGACAACTCACCATAATAATGGTAAAAAGTGGTATCTGGTAACTCAGCCTTCGTTAGAAAAAATACATTAATTATTAATTACAGTTTCGCGTGCATTTAATAATTCATTTCTTACATCGAGTAGTTAAATTCTTATAATAAATAAATCTCTTAAAAGCCAAAATTCATTTGTTTTAATTTAATATGCGTTTAGTTTCATTTTAAAATAATACACATTTGGCATTTTTTCCTGATTTTCATACCTCGCGTAAGATTAACTACAGATCCTATCTCTCTCTCTCTCTCTCTCTCTCTCTCTCTCTCTCTCTCTCTCTCTCTCTCTATATATTATATATATATATATAATATATATATATATTATATTATACGGATTTGGGGAATGACGATCGTCGAATTGTTTCATAAATTTTCAATTCCGCTCGTTTTTCCCCACTGATATTCGAATGTTTATAAACAGAGTTTAATTGGATTCACGCCAGACCATTACTTCGGTCTTATATAATTATTTTAGGATTTATTTCTTGTAGTACTTGTGTTACCTTATTTCTATACAATAATGTCTTGAAGTGCTATTGGATATGGGGAAGGAAATTATAAGCCGTGCTTTCAGAACATGTTAAAAGAGTTTAATATCAGCTATTACACAACCAATTCTATACATAAGGCTTCTTTAGCTGAAAGAGTTCAGATGTGTATATATATATATATATATATATATATATATATATCATAAGCTGCTTAAAAGACTATATATATAATTGTAGTAAACGAAATAAACTAGTTAACCATAAAACTAATTATTTTCTATTATGAAGTTTTCGAAGGTAAACTATGTTATTTGTTTCGAAAAGTTTAAGTTCAATGAAGTTAATGTTAAATTTGGTTCTAAACTAAAATTAAATGTTATAAAATAAATAATATATATATATATATAATATATATATCGGGTGGTCCGAAAAAAATGACGCACTTTTTAAAAATTAATATCTCAGTAACCCCCTTCCTTATCATGACAATTTTTAAATGCAAGATACTTTCAAACTTCTTTTTTTGAATGCAAGAAACGGAATTCTGATATCTTTTATAGTTTTCTCGCAATTAACAAAAGTAACAACATGGGTCAAAAAAACAAAAATCGCAATATAATATCCGTTTTTTATACGATATCATTTTTATACGATATCGTGCGATATTTTTGCAAGTTATTACAAAACTCTACAGGAATGAACAAGTCAAATTGTGGATATTTTTATTTTTTAACAATTCGTCAGTACCCTTAATGATGTTGTCAGAGGAAGATCGTATTCTCATTAAAAATTGTTACTGTGAAAAAGGATGGGACTGGAAGGTTATTGCAAGAGTTTCCCGGCAAAAAGTGGAAAAGGCGTGCAGTGGAAAGACTCTTAAAGAAGATTCGCGAATCGGGAAGTACTGCCAGAAAACCATGAAGCGGTAGACCTAAAACAGCTTCGGTTCCAGAAAATGTGGATTACATCAACGATAAAATCTGCTCTCAAGAAGATAAACCAGGAAGTCATTTGTCACAAAGAACAATTGCTAAACATTTGAATATTGGAAAGACTTCTGTACACCGAATAATTAAAGCACAAAAACTAAAAGCCTTCAAAAGAATAGTATCTTCTAGAAAAAGTGATACTGTTAAGGATAAAAGAAAAACAAGGTGCAGAAAGTTACTTGATAATTTCTCTGTCGTTGATATTAAAAATAGTCTTCACGGATGAAAAAGATTTCACTCTAGAAATTCCGCGAAACCGTCAAAATGATGTTGTCTACGGGCGTGGTAAAAAGTGTGACATTTCAATAAACAGATTGTATCATGAAACGTCAAGATTCTCCAAAAAGGTTATGATATCTGCAGGGGTCTCTTGGAATGGCAAGACAGATGTTCATTTTATTGAAACTGAAAAGACAAAGGTGAATTCTGCAAATTACATTGAACTTTTAAGAACAAAATTGTTGCCGGATTGTCGTCGCCTGTATCAAGAAAATGATTTCATATTTCAACAAGATGGAGCACCGTCGCATACAAGCTACGCCACACAGTCGTTTCTGATTAGCAATACACCAAAATTAATAACGAAAAATGAGTGGCCACCACAAAGCCCAGATTGTAATCCTATGGACTACTCAATTTGGGAGTTACTAAAAGAGAAGGTTTACCGAGGTCGACGAGAAAAATTCACCGAATCAGAATTAAAAGTAAAATACTTGAATCTTGGCAAGAAATTGGCATTAATGAAGTAAGAAGTATTATTTTTGTGTGGAAGAAAAGACTTAGATTAGTGTGTCAACAGAGTGGTGGTCCAATCGATCATTTACTGTAAATTAATTAGTTAAATTTCTGATTAAATTTTTCCTTTCTCATGATATTCGTTTTTTTGACCCATGTTGTTACTTTTGTTAATTGCGAGAAAACTATAAAAGATATCAGAATTCCGTTTCTTGCATTCAAAAAAAGAAGTTTGAAAGTATCTTGCATATAAAAATTGTCATGATAAGGAAGGGGGTTACTGAGATATTAATTTTTAAAAAATGCGTCATTTTTTTCGGACCACCCGAATATATATATATTTACCTAACATAAGAAAAGAATGTATATATATATATATATATATATATATATATATATATATATATAATAAACGAAATCTTTTAGTTGGAGACAACTCACCATAATAATGGTAAAAAGTGGTATCTGGTAACTCAGTCTTCGTTAGAAAAAATACATTAATTATTAATTACAGTTTCGCGTGCGTTTAATAATTAATTTCTTACATCGAGTAGTTAATTTCTTATAATAAATAAATCTCTTAAAAGCCAAAATTCATTTGTTTTAATTTAATATGCGTTTAGTTTCATTTTAAAATAATACACATTTGGCATTTTTTCCTGATTTTCATACCTCGCGTAAGATTAACTACAGATCCTATCTCTCTTTCAGTAAACGAAATAAACTAGTTAACCATAAAATTAATTATTTTCTATTATGAAGTTTTCGAAGGTAAACTATGTTATTTGTTTCGAAAAGTTAAAGTTCAATGAAGTTAATGTTAAATTTGCTTCTAAACTAAAATTAAATGTTATAAAATAAATAATATATATATATATATATATATATATATATATATATATATATATATATATATATTTGCCTAACATAAGAAAAGAATATATATATATATATATATCTAGCAATCCGATCATTGCAAAAAAAAAACTGGAAAGGTATGCAATTAATGAAGGTGTATTTAAACAGAATTTAATTGGAATAACTATCGTAAATCACCGGGTCCGGAATCCATATATCCCATACAACTAAAAGAATTAAAAGATAGCATTGTTGTGCCGCTAACAAAGATTTTTAATGCGTCTATTTCTGAGGGGTGCGTACCAGATAATTTCAAGTTAGCAAACGTAACACCTATCTTTAAGAAAGGCGATAAAGGTGCGGCGGGAAATTATAGGCCAATCAGTTTAACGTCTGTTGTAGGTAAGCTTTTGGAATCAATAATTAGGGATCGTATAGTCGAACACTTAGAATACCATAAACTTGTTAGAAATACGCAGCACGGATTTAGGCGAAACAAATCTTGCTTAACTAATCTTTTAGAATTTTTCCAAAGCGTGGTTGACGTTTACGATAGACATCGGGCGGTTGATGTAGTGTATTTAGATTTTCAAAAAGCGTTTGACACCGTGCCGCACAAAAGACTCATTGAAAAAACTAAGGCTCATGGAATCAGGGGTGTAGTAATAAATTGGCTAGAAGAGTGGTTGCGAGGCAGGAAACAGAGGGTGGTCGTTGATGGAGCGGAGTCGTGCTGGGCTAATGTAGCGAGTGGCGTTCCTCAGGGTTCTGTATTGGGCCCCTTGCTTTTTCTTATATATATTAACGATTTAGATGTCGGCCTAGTCAGTACAGTTTCAAAGTTTTCGGATGACACGAAGCTGGGTGGTAGGGCGATTAATGACGAAGATAGAGGTAAAATTCAGGAAGATCTGAATAAAATCGTTGATTGGTCAGTCACATGGCAAATGAGATTTAACGTTGATAAGTGCAAAATTTTGCATATAGGTTCGCGTAACGGTAAATTTGCGTATAGTATGTCAGGGAAAGATTTAACAAGCGTAGAGCAGGAAAAAGATTTAGGAGTTATAGTCACTGGTGATTTAAAAGTAGCGAAACAAAGTTGACAACACTCGAGACCAGGAGGTTAAGGGGTGATCTAATCCAGGTTTTCAAAATTATGAATGGGTTCGATAACGTAGATAGAGATAGCTTTTTCGAAATATCTCAATATAATAGGACTAGAAATAACGGGTGTAAGTTGACAAGTAGAAGGTTCGAGACAGCAGTTGCGAAAAACTTTTTTACGCATAGAATAGTAAATAGCTGGAATAGTTTGCCGGTAGAAGTAATTAGTAGCACGTCTATAAACATGTTTAAAAATCGATTAGACGCATATGTTGATAGAAAGGGTATAGTTTAAGGTAGTAAAATTAAGGCTTTCTGGGGATAGATCCCACAGCTCAACACAAGTGTTGTGGGATATAGGGAGGCAGCGTCTTGGGTTAGGGGATACTCTCTGTCCTTACACACCCCATTTAAAGAGATTCCTCTGCCGAGCGGTGCCCCCCATAGTACTGTGAGGTATTGAAAAACTCATGATCTTCACTTGCCCCACAAACACCTTTAAATGGGAGACCCAAAATGGGTGCACACACATTTCTACATTACTTTACAGTCTTTACAGCCACACCTACTCTTTTTCTCGTAAGTGTATATATTGTAATGTATATGATTGTAAATTTTGACTTGGTCCGCTATCGATATGGACCGTGACTTGATGCCGCAGAGCTGGGCACTTGCGTTTTTTTGCGCGTTTTTTTGCGGTACTGCGGTACTGCGGTACTACTACCGCACTACCAAACCGGTACCGCATAACGCAGTACCGCAAAGGATCGCTGAAAGTACAGCAGTACCGCTACCGCATTCAAATTTCCCGCGGTACTTTCCGCGGTACCGACCAACACGGTAGTACCGCAGTACCGCAGTACCCCAAAAAAAACCGCAAGTGCCCAGCTCTGCTTGATGGATACCGTAATGAAATTGACTGGATTCTTTGGATCCGATATATTTGCATGTCCTTTATAAATAGATATAGAGTGTAACATATTTGTGGATAGTAGTCTATTATGACTTGATCCTCTGGATCAGAGATTCTATCTAGTTTTAAATCGATAATTAATTAGTTTTAAATTGATAATTATTTAGTTTCGTAAAAATTGGTCGTTGCCAATTTACCGGCAGTTTTTACATAAATTTCTTATGTTCTTGTGGTTCGGAACCCACGTAAAATTGTAGGTCCCCTCCGCCACCACGGAGGACATACACAATACACGAACAGAGTTAGG
>JAJOZX010008774.1:52500-60000 GCA_023014485.1 Bathynomus jamesi
ATATATTCCTTGCCGGAAAGAGATTTTCTCTACTCTCGTGGTGGCACAACACCACGAAGTATGAACAACTCACTATATCACTTGCCGCATAATCACATTTCACGGCGGGAGACCCAAGTTGAATACTCGCAACATTCAAAGAGTTGGCAGACACATACACAAGACAGACATCCAATTACAGAAACCACGCTGAGGCACTCGCCTACCTTGTTAATAGACTAGATAAGTGTTGTATAGAAATGCATAATATTGTCTGGGTAATCGGACGCAGTATATGATAAGTCTTCGGTACGGTGGCTTTGGCAGGCTACGGAAAAGTGATGCGACGACGAAATGATGACTTCTTGTACATAATAAATAAATAAAAAATCCCTTAAAATGCATGGTGTAGATTAGATTAGTAGTTTAGTGTTCATGCTATCCTGTATTTTCTGTTGTCTTCTAATACGCAACTGAGTACACGAGATGAGTGTATGCATGGTGTGAATGAAGTCTGAAGCTAGTCTTTTCATTATACTTTTTCCTACTTTCCTATAAATCTTGTTTCATCACTATTTTTTGTCAGTAGTGGCTGGTGGAGGAGGGAAAGAGCCTTGTCTGTTCTATACTTTACTATTACCGGTACTACTATTTCTGTGTAAAAGCTTTACACGTCTATAACTGTAAGCCTGGCATAAGTTTACAGTGTTTTTTTTAATGCTATTTCTAACTTTTCTACTTCCTTCTTGGTCTAGCCTAGAGTGGATCTTAGGGTTCTTGTTAGCCTGTAACTCTCTCTCTCTCTCTCTCTCTCTCTCTCTCTCTCTCTCTCTCTATATATATATAATATATATATATATATATATATATATATATATATATATATATATATTTCCTCTTCCTTTCACCAAGGCATGCGGAGGAACACCGGACAAGTAGTCCAAATGACAAGTAGTGCAAGTGGCTTTCCAGATTCCTTTAAGTAACTTTATCCACGTAAATGGGAAATGGATAAAATGGATTTTATTCAGAGAATTTCATCCTTCGCTCCATTCGTCCATTTTTGTCTTTAAACTCTCCATCAATCTTGCAACAGAATTTCAAATGCTCTTTCCTTATCGAAACACTTAATGAACCGTCCTGTGCACTTAAAACGCCCTAAAACATGACAAAACTGCGGGCCACGGCTAGCGAACTTACTCTTACTCTCTCTCTCTCTCTCTCTCTCTCTCTCTCTCTCTCTCTATATATATATATATATATATATATATATATATATATTATATATATAGAGAGAGAGAGAGAGAGAGAGAGAGAGAGAGAGAGAGATAGACAGATAGATAATCATATCCTAAAGTTATAGCAAAATCAATACTTAATATAGAGAAAAAAATCTCTAATTAAAATAGGTAAATTATGCTTATTTATATTCTTCATAATACTTCAGAAACATAAATCAGTCACGAACCATTGGTTATAACGAAGTCAGGATTCACCACATCACACTTTATAAACCTTAAGGCCCAATGTATCCAATATATTCCATGTATCTCAACTTTGGTATAAGCGATGGTATACCAGTATGCAAATTTTTTTTTTTCGGGGGGAGGGGGTGTCAAACTTGCGGGGTCTTTGACTTCCTTTGTAACGGCAAAGGTCACGTGACGGAGGAAACCTACGGCTTTACGCGCATGGGGGATCCGTAGTATCTAAGGGTTGGTACATTACTGAATGTGAAAGACGGCGGTCACCCATCCAACTACTAATCAGATCCAACGTCGCTTAACTTCGCTGATCTAACGAAAAGTGGTATTGCCAGGTAACCACACTGTAACCCTATTCATACCACTAAGCAAGCCAGCTTCCAAAATGAACGCAAGAAAAATTAAAGTAATTTTTCTTAAACTGGTGTAAATTTGAATAAGTTTACAGTTACAGTATATTTGCGGTATAATTTGCACTATATTTACAGTATAATTATTAACAGTATATATGAGGTATAATTTACAGTATATGTACAATATATTTACGCAATAATTTACAGTATATTTACAGTATAATTAACAGTATATTTACAGTATATTTACAGTACATAAAAGAAGGAAAAAAGCTGATTAAAATCACTTAGAACAAATTAAACAAATTAATATTAAAATGTGTTTAAACATCGCAAAAACCAAGAAAATGGAATATTTTTCATTTTGGCCATTATGAAATAATTTGGTCAAAATCCTTTTACCAAAAACACAATAAAGCCTTTAAAAACATTATAAATATTTAAAGAGAATCTGTGGATAAATACACAAATAGACAAATACACACACACACACACACACATATATATATATATATATATATATATATATGATGATGATGAAAGAACCATGAAGGAAAGGAAACACAGAATGGTGCTCAAGAGCTTTCGTCTAATGATCCTCAGGAACACACACACACACCCACACACACATATATATATATATATATATATATATATATATATATATATATATATTATAATAAATATAGAAATAAAAATTGTGGGAGGAACAGACAAATTTGTAAGGAAAAACTACCAATTTTAGCACTTTGCTCTTCTTGTCTAAATCCGTTCTGAACGAATTCAAAACAACAGGATCAAGTAGATTGTTTACAACCAATTTTATAAATAATGCCTGAATTATATACAGGTCACAAAAAATAAAAATAAATTGAAAAATAAAAATTGTAAGAGGAGCATACAAATTTATAAGGGAAAACTACCAAAGTTTAAGCACTTTGCTCTTCTTGTCTAAATCCGTTCTGAACGAATTCTAAACAACAGGATGAAGAGGAAAAAAACCCTGGCTCGTGTTAAAATTATTTGTAAATTGAATAATAGCAGACTCAAGAATATTTCTATTAACAATGCTGCTAGATGAGACAAAACTGAAGCATTATTCCAATCAATACAGTGGGATAACTCTGATAAATGGACAAAAAGGGCACTGGACGACTGTCCCGTTCTACCGGAATATTGATGCTGTTTTACAACGCGTGTGCAAATCCTTTCCCGTCTGACCTTTGTAAAAGGAATCACATTGTTTAAAACCAATTTTATAGATAATATAATGCCTGAATTATGGTACGGCTATTTTTAACTATGATATTTTTCACAATATTGTTATATGAAAATACTACATTAAAATTCAAAAGTTTCAGTACATTAGCAATGTCTAAAAAGCCTGGTAGAAATGGAAGTACTAAAATATTCTTTGACAAAGTGCGAGTGTTATTATTCACGCGATAGAAGGTTCGTTTTGCCTTGTTAGACAAGATTCCATAAACGCAGGTGGGTAGCACAGATCACTTCCAATACCGTTGATTTTTCTAATTCGGCATCCATGTATTCCGGACTGGCGATCCTAAGAGCGCGGAGAAACACTGAAGAAAATATGGCCTTCTTAATGGGGGTGTCATGTCCTGAGTAAAAGTGTACGTAGGACAAATTGTTTGTTTTTTTCCGATAGATACTAAACTTAAAACCTAGCTTTCCTTATGTATACGCACATCCAAAAACGGGATTGAGTTGTCTTGTTCCACTTCTAAAGTAAACTTAATGGAGGGGACTTGATCATTTAACTGAAGGAGGAAGTCATTCAGGTCACGATTCATGGGCCAGATACACAAAATATCGTCGACGTACCGCAACCATGGGATGCCAACCCCCAGGATTCTCGGAATGTAAGTAATTTCGAAACACTCCATATAAATATTTGAGAAGAAGGGCGACAAGGGGTTGCCCATGGCCATCCCAAAAACCTGTTGATAATACTCGCTACTGAAAGTGAATTTACAGTCTTTGATGCAAAGTTTAATGAGTTCCAAAACGATGTGCGAAGGTAGTGGCAGGTCGTACTCATGTAATTCTCGGGAGAGAAAGTCAAGCATATCGTCAATCGGCACTTTTGTAAACAATGAACAAACGTCAAAACTGATCAATCTATCGTTGGTTTCGGTGCGTAATTGTAACATGAGCCAGGGTTTTTTCCCTTTTGATCCTGTTGTTTTGAATTCGTTCAGAACAGATTTAGACAAGAAGGGCAAAGTGCTAAAATTGGTAGCTTTTCCTTACAAATTTGTATGCTCCTTCCACAATTTTTATTTCTATATTATATATATATATATATATATATATATATATATATACACACATTTGTTTTTGTGACCTACATATAGTCTCGAACTCTTTATTTACTTCAGTGTTCCTGAGGATGTCATTAGACGAAAGCGCTTGAGCACCATTCTATGTTTCCTTTCGTTCGTGGTTCTTTTCATCATAAATATTTTTCACGTGTTACTTTCGTGAAATAATTTTCATATATATGAGAGAGAGAGAGAGAGAGAGAGATATATATACATTGTTTACAAATCTCAAGTCTTCGTATTTCTTCAAATACAAACATTGCAGAGAAAACAAGAATTTCTTTAAAAGTTTCTCAAAATTCTTTAAATACTTCAAGTTAAAATAATGAACGCCTAAGAATCCTCTTCATTTTGCTCAAATTTATTGTGTAAATGAAGTCAGTTTCGTCCTATAAGTATATATATATACAGGGTGTCCGAGAATTATCTGTACAATTTTTGGCTGTTATTAAAAGTCAAACATGAAGTGTAGAAATTCCAGTGTTGTCCCATTTTACAGAGAATCTCATTAAGTTTTTTCTGATACCAAGTTTTGACAAATTTTTAGAAATTCCAGTGTGTCCGAACATTATCTGTACAATTTCATCTTTTAATAAAATTCTTGATAACACACGTAAAATTCTTAAACAAGATTATTTAGAATCTGTATTTTCAAAAGTTTCTTTTATTAAAGTAACGTTGTTACAAACATTCGATATGTGCACCATTAGTGATTCGCAAAACATCCAATCGATACTCCAAATGTTGCCATGTACGCTGCAGCATATCCACATCAATTCGCTCATAGCAGCTGTGATTCTTGCTTTTAAATCATCAATGTCTGTCACCCGCGTACATTTCTAAAAAACTTGTCAAAACGTGGTATCAGAAAAAACTTAATGTGATTCTCTGTAAAATGGGACAACACTGGAATTTCTACACTTCATGGTTGACTTTTAATAACAGCCAAAAATTGTACAGATAATTCTCGGACACCCTGTATATATATATACACACATATATATATATATATATATATATATATATATATATAAATGCATTTCAAAGAATAAATTTATATTAATTTCATTATACACTTTGGGACCCCTCCGTATATTTCTATCCTGTCCGGATATGTACGTACTACCAGGCTATCAGTATGCATGTACAACTATTCCTCTAATACACAAAGCTTGGCATGCAAAAGCCCATTTTCTTTTGTCCTGAGAATACCTATTTTCACGTATAACTCTCACAAAAATAAAATAAATAAATAAATATATAAAAAAAACTCTCTCTCTCTCTCTCTCTCTCTCTCTCTCTCTTTGCTATATATCTCCAAACCGTTTTAAATAAATTATTTACTCGCCTAACCAGCTTTTATTATACTTTCTTCTAATACACTGTGTAAAACGACAGTTCTCGGGGTTATAATCCCAAGTATTTTAATGTTTTTGCTCCTACATTGCAGGAAAATAATCCACGTTTTTAAGCCTTAAATGCGTGAGGCCTCCAGTTAAGGGAATTAGAGGTCCGCGATTTTAATGCTTTCTTTGCCATCAAAAGAGTACTTTTGAAAGCGAGTAAGGCTTCTCTTCTCTTTTAATTGATATTAAAATGACCTTTATGGACAATACAAAGTGATATTTATTCGCCTTCTCTGTCCTTCCACTCTGAGCGTTCGTGTATATACTGTATATATATATATATATATATATATATATATATATGAATGACCCATCCTTTGTGTATATATATATATATATAGGGATTAGTTAAACATACATATCCTGTGTTTATATATTTATATGTATATATATATACACACAAATGAAGTTAGGTAAGGCTTCTTTCTATCCACGTTATGTAAAGGACCAGGAATAAATTATTCCGTTTTAACTTTGAATTACCTTTGGTAGAATATCTTTCTGGTCACTATAGAGGGCTTAAATCTTAACGTTAAGACTTTATATTCAATTCTAAACAATAAACAACATACAGTATTTATATTTATAATACTTAAGCACCCCCCCCCCCCAAAGTGGCTATTAATATAAAGTTTATTAAAAGGCCCCACCTTACTGGCCACGAACATTGTATTAAACTTCACCTTTAGAGTATATACAGTATAAATAAATATACAGGGTGTCCCATTAGTCCGGTTTCATGGGAAAATTTATTTTAAATTAAATTTACAACAGTAAAATACATTAGAACTAAAACAAATGTTCAAATTGATGTCTTGTTTTGGGACTTTTTTTTTTGTTGCAGGTAGAATAACACGCAATGGCTAATATGTAAGTGAGTTACACTCGTTGCATTCTACCTGCAACAGTAAAAAAGGTCCCAAAACAAGACATCAATTTGAACATTTGTTTTAGTTCTAATCTATCACTTTTGTAAATTTAATTTAAAATAAATTTTCCCATGAGACCGGACTTATGGGTCACCCTATATATATATATATATATATATATATATATATATATATATATATATATATATATATGAAAATGAAAAGGTTTATTGGCAGATTATAGTCCATATGACAAATATTATTAATACAATGACAGTTCATATACTAAGGATAGAAATACAGGGTGAGTCAAAAGTCTCCATACATAGGCAAAATGGTCACTTTATTATGCAATCACTTGTAAGTCACAAAATATGCTGTATGTGGGCACCATTACACTGGATGCACATATGGATGCGTTCCTCCCAGTCATGGCAAACGCGCGTTAGCACGTCTGATGTTATGCGTGCACACGCATCACGAATGCGTTCCTTTAGGTGGTCCGTGTTTTGTATTTTCACCTGGTACATCATGGCCTTCAAGTGCCCCCACAAGTGAAAATCAAGGGGGGTGAGGTCTGGGGACCTCGGAGGCCACTCCACGGGACCACGGCGGCCAATCCAGTGACCCGGAAACTGCTGATCCAGCCACTGGCGCACGCAGATACCGTAATGAGGTGGCGCCCCCTCTTGCTGAAAGTACGCTGGAAATCCCTAGTCCTCGTTCAGCAGGGACGGCATGACTGTGTCTTGCAGCATGTTTAGATACATTTCGGCATTCAGATTGGTGTCAATGAAAAAAGGGCCAACAATTGTGTTGCCCCATATCCCGCACCATACTATCACTTTTCCAGCGCCTTGCGTCTTTGGGGTACTCATCCAGTGCGGGTTGTCATCACTCCAATAACGTACGTTTTGACGAATAACCTCTCCATGAACATGAAAGTTGGCTTCATCTGAAAACAGGATGCCAGCCGAGAACTCCGTGTCTTCGTTCACTTTTGTTCTTGCCCATTCACAGAATTCCAGCGGCCCGTCCGGGTCGTCTTCGCTAAGATACTGCAA
>JAJOZX010008774.1:65000-115000 GCA_023014485.1 Bathynomus jamesi
CATATACACACATATAAACAAACACACACAACACACAACACACATATATATATATATATATATATACAAGCTTGACCTTCACGAAATGAGAAATCATCCCGCAGAACCTTTGTGAGGTTGTAAGGTAAGGTAAGGTACATACACATATACATATATATATATATATATATATATATATATATAACTGCATACATACATACATACATACATATACACACATACATACATACATATACACACATATACATACAAACACATTTAACTGCAATGACCACACACATACTCACATACACATACATACATACACATACACGCATACAGCAAAAAATTGAAAAATAAAATTGTAAGGGAAACAACAGAAAAAAACAAATTTTTTACCAAAGATTTAACAACCTGCCCTTTTTGTTTAAATCCATTCTGAAGGAATTCAGAGCAACGGGATCAAGTTGAAACAGACCTTTACTCATGTTAAGGTTATTTGTAAGTTGAATTATAGCCGACTCAAGAATATTTCTATTAACAATGTTGCTAGAGTGAAACAAAACTGAAACATTATTCCAATCAATACAATGGGATAACTCTGACAAATGGACAAAAAGGGCACTGGACAACTGTCCCGTTCTAACGGAATATTGATGCTGTTTTACACGCGTTTGCAAATCCTTTCCCGTCTGACCTATGTAAAAGGAATCACATTGCTTACACCCAATTTTATAGATAATGCCTAAATTATTGGTAGGCCTATTTTTTACTATGATGTTTTCACAATATTGTTATATGAAAAAACTACACTGATATCCAAAAGTTTAAGTACATTAGCAATGCCTAAGAAGCCCGGGAAAAATGGAAGTACTAAAATATTCTTTGACAAGGTGCGAGTGTTATTATTCACACGATAGAAGGTTCGTTTAGCCTTATTAAGACAAGATTCCATGAACGCAGATGGGTAACACAACTCACTTCCAATACCGTTGATATTTTCCAATTCGGCATCGATGTATTCCGGACTGGCGATCCTAAGAGCGCGGAGAAACATTGAGGAAAAATATGGCCTTTTTAATAGGGGTGTCATGTCCAGAGTAAAAGTGTACGTAGGACAAATTGTTTGTTTTTTTCCGATGGATACTAAACTTAAAACCCGGGCTATCCCTATGAACACGCACATCAAAAACGGGATTGAGTTGTCTTGTTCCACTTCTAAAGTAAATTTAATGGAGGGGACTTGGTCATTTAACTGAAGGAGGAAGTCATCCAGGTCACGATTCATGGGCCAGATACACAAAATATCGTCGACGTACCGCATCCAAGGGATGCCAACCCCCAGGATTCTCGGAATGTAAGTAATTTCAAAAAACTCCATATAAATATTGGAGAGAAGGGCGACAAAGGGTTGCCCATGGCCATCCCAAAAACTTGTTGATAATGCTCGCCATTGAAAGTGAATTTACAATCCTTGATACAAAGCTTTGTATCAAGGATTGTAAATTCACTTTCAATGGCGAGCATTATCAACAAGTTTTTGGGATGGCCATGGGCAACCCTTTGTCGCCCCTTCTCTCCAATATTTATATGGAGTTTTTGAAATTACTTACATTCCGAGAATCCTGGGGGTTGCCCATGGCCATCCCAAAAACTTGTTGATAATGCTCGCCATTGAAAGTGAATTTACAATCCTTGATACAAAGCTTTGTATCAAGGATTGTAAATTCACTTTCAATGGCGAGCATTATCAACAAGTTTTTGGGATGGCCATGGGCAACCCTTTGTCGCCCCTTCTCTCCAATATTTATATGGAGTTTTTTGAAATTACTTACATTCCGAGAATCCTGGGGGTTGGCATCCCTTGGATGCGGTACGTCGACGATATTTTGTGTATCTGGCCCATGAATCGTGACCTGGATGACTTCCTCCTTCAGTTAAATGACCAAGTCCCCTCCATTAAATTTACTTTAGAAGTGGAACAAGACAACTCAATCCCGTTTTTGGATGTGCGTGTTCATAGGGATAGCCCGGGTTTTAAGTTTAGTATCCATCGGAAAAAAACAAACAATTTGTCCTACGTACACTTTTACTCTGGACATGACACCCCTATTAAAAAGGCCATATTTTCCTCAATGTTTCTCCGCGCTCTTAGGATCGCCAGTCCGGAATACATCGATGCCGAATTGGAAAATATCAACGGTATTGGAAGTGAGTTGTGTTACCCATCTGCGTTCATGGAATCTTGTCTTAATAAGGCTAAACGAACCTTCTATCGTGTGAATAATAACACTCGCACCTTGTCAAAGAATATTTTAGTACTTCCATTTTTCCCGGGCTTCTTAGGCATTGCTAATGTACTTAAACTTTTGGATATCAGTGTAGTTTTTTCATATAACAATATTGTGAAAAACATCATAGTAAAAAATAGCCCTACCAATAATTTAGGCATTATCTATAAAATTGGGTGTAAGCAATGTGATTCCTTTTACATAGGTCAGACGGGAAAGGATTTGCAAACGCGTGTAAAACAGCATCAATATTCCGTTAGAACGGGACAGTTGTCCAGTGCCCTTTTTGTCCATTTGTCAGAGTTATCCCATTGTATTGATTGGAATAATGTTTCAGTTTTGTTTCACTCTAGCAACATTGTTAATAGAAATATTCTTGAGTCGGCTATAATTCAACTTACAAATAACCTTAACATGAGTAAAGGTCTGTTTCAACTTGATCCCGTTGCTCTGAATTCCTTCAGAATGGATTTAAACAAAAAGGGCAGGTTGTTAAATCTTTGGTAAAAAATTTGTTTTTGTCTGTTGTTTCCCTTACAATTTTATTTTTCAATTTTTTGCTGTATGCGTGTATGTGTATGTATGTATGTGTATGTGAGTATGTGTGTGGTCATTGCAGTTAAATGTGTTTGTATGTATATGTGTGTATATGTATGTATGTATGTGTGTATATATATGTATGTATGTATGTATGCAGTTAAATATATATATATATATATATATATATATATATATATATGTATATGTGTATGTACCTTACCTTACCTTACAACCTCACAAAGGTTCTGCGGGATGATTTCTCATTTCGTGAAGGTCAAGCTTGTATATATATATATATATATATGTGTGTGTGTGTGTGTGTGTTTGTATATATGTGTGTATATGTATATATATATTTGGTTATGTGGGTATACATGTGTACGTGTATTATTTGTAATTTTTTTCAATTTATATTTATTTTTATTTCTTTATTCTTTTGCGACCTACCGTTTTCTCAGACAATAATTATAAAAACAAATTTGGTAATTTTTTTTCCCTTATGCATATATATATATATATATATATTCTGTATATATTGCGTTTATATTTCGTATATATACCGTATATATGTTGTATATATATTTTATTGTTCTTTATATATCATCTAGGCATCATTTTGTTTTCCAATTTATATTTACTTGTACTTTTTTATTCGTTTGTGACTATAATATGCATATGTGGTAATTTTTCCCTTATAAATTGGTGTGCCTCTCTTAAAATTTATCTTTCAATTTATTATTATTATTTTTTATTTTTTTAATAATTAATTTTTTTTTTTTTTTTTTTTTGGTTTATTTCTTTATTTTTTAGTGACATATATATCAATTTGGCAGCATCTATTAAATCGATTGTAAAACTTCCCTCTTGAGCTTGAATTGGTAGACTCCACTTACAATATTTATATTTATTTTTATTTCTTTATTCTTTTGTGACCTGTTCCATAAAAAAGCCATTTGAATTTATATTGAAGGTCGGCCAAAGTGCTAAAAGTGTCTTTATATATATATTATATATATATATATATATATATATATATATATATATATATATATGTATGTATGTATATTTATGGTTTTTTTTTTTTTTTTATTTGCCTGTTTATTTCTTTATGATTATTTAGGCTGTGACATATATATCACTAAGGCACTATTTTGTAATTAATTTTTTCTCAATTTATATTTATATTTATTTTTATTCTTTATTTTTCTGTGACCATATAAATTTGGCTCCTCCCACAATTTTTTTCTATGCTTAATATATATATGTATATATGTATATATATATATATATATATATATATATGTATATATATGTGAATATGTATGTATGTATGTTTATTTTTGTAACCTATATATTGCCTTGATCTGTCCTTTCACTCCAGTGTTCCTGAGGATGTCATTAGACGAAAGCGCTTGAGCACCCCTTTGTGTTTCTTTTTTCCTTCGTGGTTTTATTCATCATAAATACTTTTCACGTGTCACTTTCGTGAAATAATTTTTCATATATATATATATATATATATATATAGAGAGAGAGAGAGAGAGAGAGAGAGAGAATTGTTCATTCTGATGAAAGTCAAGCGTGTTGCCCCACCTTAGACCTACAGCTTAAAGTGGAATCCGTGGAACCGTGGAAACGTGAAGACCATCAAGGAAGTCAGAAATTACGTCCTCGCCCACATTCGATCTCACGACCTTTCGATCAGCAGCCCAGCGTCTTAACCACTAGGTTACCCAGGGTGCCTATTTACCTACTAACTAATGGAAAGATGAACAGTTGGGTGAGCTGCGCGCTGCACGCCTGATCTCGCGGGGAATCGAACCCGGGGCCGATGTATTCGTAGGCAGTGATGTTAACCACTACATCATACATCGGAGAGCATAATACAATTGAACCAAGATTATCAAGATGATAAACAAAAACCAAAGATAAGTCAATTTTCAATTATACAATACGAGACACAGAACAAGTAAATTACATCAAATCACTAATAATTATTTATGAAGATAAGTCATTATCCACTATTTAAAGTGTGACCTTCTCAAACACAGATGATGGCTTCACGCTTCGAAGACATCAAATCAAGCAGAGGTCCTGTATGGGTTTGTTGGCATCACTTTTCCGATGTCGTTGTTTCACTTTTGGTTTTACAAATGCTCAGTGGGGAGGGGGGGGTAGATAGATTACGAATTTAGGGTGGAAGCTTCACCACTTCGATGCTTCAATTCTGCTTTTGCCGAGTCCAAATTCTGTGGTAGTGCGTTTTACTCATATACCCACCGATTTTTTACAAATTAACCATTTCAGCTGAACTGGATTAACTTCATACCATAATAAAACCATCAATGTGGTTCATAGTCTTGTACTAATACAGTTAGACTGAGTTTTTTTAATGGATACGTAAGTCATATTCCAAATCTACGCCTTTTATTCCCAAAGAGTTCAGCCTTAGATTTATCACTCCACATAACATTGTTTAATTTATCGCGCCAGTTTTGATGTTGTTTTAAAAATTCAAGCGGCCTTTTCTTATTGACATCACTAGTATAAGACTTCCTGGTATCAATGTTTCCTCGTAGCACACATTCTTGAGGCTTCTTTTCATAGTGGCTGTTCTTACAGAAAGTCCATGGCTCTCCTGAGAAGTTGCATATATTTCTGGATTTTTCCTATTTCTCTACCTATGCGCGAAATAAGGTTCTTTGAACACGGTTTCTAGCGTATTTAGAGCTCCATTGCAATTCCTCTTTGACTGTATCCATGTTTATGGAAAAATAAGTATTTGGATTCTTAATTCACGGATTTAACTCTCTGTCCATTTCGTGGTACGAAGGAGTGTGACATTTTCCGAGAACATCTAATAAAAACAAAGTAATAACCTTAGTTTTGTTTATTCTGACGAACGTCAAGCTTGTTACTTCACTTTAATATGTTACATCATTGGTACATCAAAATATTTAATACATTAAAGCAAGAAATTAATAATAGGTTCTATGTAACAAATATAAGAATCCGCCAAACTTACGCGAAATGCTGAAACTGTGTGTGCGTATATATATATATATATAGTTGCATAAGAGACACTTGTCGAGGTTGCTTCACACCAAATGAGTGTTAATGTAACGAGTTAATAGTATAACAAATTCTGTAGCGAAAAAAAAAAAAAGAAAATTTCGCTCAAACTATTACAGTATAATGCACGTAAACAACTAATACAAGGTTGATTTATTCTAAAATTACTTAGTAAAATTTATATGTCTTTCGATCAGTAGTTGGACGTTGTGAACAATGTGTTCAAGGTGCAGGAAGACCCTTTGAACATCTAAAATAAACAATTATTGTCTCTTTTTCTTATCGTGGTTGTATCCGAAATAACATTATTAAAAATCACATAATTTTTGTTAAGATATTGCGTTCATCTAAAAGTTTACTAAGTAATTTTAGAACACCCTGTATGCATATATAATATATATATATATATAGGTTTCTATGTATATAAAAAACTGGACTCAGACTTATGACCAGACATACATATATATATATATATATATATATAGGTTTCTATATATATAAAAAAGACTGGACTCAGACTTATGACCAGACATATATATATATTTATATATAGATATATATATATATATATATATATATATATATATTATTATATATATATATTATAACAAGTAAATATAATAAAAAAAAATTAGCAACAAGACAAATATAACAGAACCAAAAGTAAGCGTAACTACAAAGAAGCAAAAATTTTCGTAATGTAACTTCATTTCAGGAGCGAATCTTGGATACGCTTTTATGAATTTTTATTCTCGTAAATACTGAAATTTGAATATTCGCTCTTATGGGAAAGTCTATTTGTTTATTATTAGGAGAGAATGTTTGGTTTACAGATAACGAGAAACTCTCTATGCCAAACGTATGAACCATTCATGAATTTTGTTTCATTATTATTATTATATATATATATATATATATATATATATATATATATTGTGTGTGTGTGTGTGTGTGTGTGTGTGTGTACGTACGTCTGTTATCTGTGTGTTATTTCCTCTTGGCATATAAATGACTTAAATTAAACGTAACATTTATTTTGTGAAACAATTCTGGCCTTCTGTCGAAGCTTGACTGTATGTAAACATGAATTTAAATACTGTACACTGAAGTTTGTATATACAGGGTGTCCCCAAAAAACTATATACTCTTTATAGCATTATATATATATACAGGGTGTACATAAAGTCAGGATCTATTTTTGTGAAGCACTTGGAAATTATATGGAATTCAATCATAAAATGATAAAGTGGTAACATTTATTAATAATTAAGAGTAGGATTCGACGTGACGCCCATCAGTATCCCTGCACAGCTCAAATCGTTCCGCAGCATTTCTAAACACATTCTGGAGCATTTGCGGGGTTATGTTATCTGCAGCAGTTCGTATACGTGTACGTAAGTTTTTAAAACTCGTAATCTTCGTCTGATAGACGTGCGATTTGATAAAGCCCCATGCAAAGAAATCTAAAGGGGTTAAATCTGGTGATCTCGCTGGCCAAGGTCTGTTGCTTCCGCGTCCGATCCAGCGATTTGGAAAACGTCCATTTAGATAATCCTGAACAATTTTGGCATAGTGACAAGGAGCACCATCATGTTGATAGACGACGGTACTAACAATCCTATCCCCGTCGTCTATCAACATGATGGTGCTCCTTGTCACTATGCCAAAATTGTTCAGGATTATCTAAATGGACGTTTCCCAAATCGCTGGATCGGACGCGGAAGCAACAGACCTTGGCCAGCGAGATCACCAGATTTAACCCCTTTAGATTTCTTTGCATGGGGCTTTATCAAATCGCACGTCTATCAGACGAAGATTACGAGTCTTGAAAACTTACGTACACGTATACGAACTGCTGCAGATAACATAACCCCGCAAATGTGTTTAGAAATGCTGCGGAACGATTTGAGCTGTGCAGGGATACTGATGGGCGTCACGTCGAATCCTACTCTTAATTATTTAATAAATGTTACCACTTTATCATTTTATGATTGAATTCCATATAATTTCCAAGTGCTTCACAAAAATAGATCCTGACTTTATGTACACCCTGTATATATATGAGTATATAGTTTTTTTGGGACACCCTGTATATATATATATATATATATTAGCTATACTTTTTTTATATGTTACACAAACAATAGGTTTATAACTTAACTTTCATACATAAATATTAAAAAAAAAGTTATGTACAGTATTTTATTCACTATACCAGTTCATTAACTAAAAATACTTATCAGGAAAGCAACTCTTTGAAAGTGTCTTTGGTACTCGTAGGTTATCTCCCCCCTACCAATTTTGACAGAATATTTTAGTTAAAACTAACGAAAATATCACGACTTAACCTAACCAATTATCAAACGCGTACAGTTGATCTATTATTAATTATAACATTGTTTGTTTCTGGAATAGTATTTACTATTTACTAATAGATCAACTGTACGCCCTTGATAATTGGTTAGGTTAAGTCGTGATATTTTCGTTAGTTTTAACGAAAATATTCTGTCAAAATTGGTGGGGGGGGGGGGGGGGGGGAGATAACCTACAAGTACCGCGTCTTCAATTTAACAATGAGGCAAAACTATTAGGGGTACTTTTGCATTATCCTCCCAACACTAATTTTTTTTTATAATGGGGAAAATAACCTAACCTAACCTAACCAATCCTAACCTAACCTAACCTAATCCCAACACTAATTTTTTTTATAATGGAAGGAAAATAAAGTACCATAACCAAAAAGCAAACCAACATTATATAAAAAAATTAGTGTTGGGAGGATAATGCAAAAGAACCTAAATAAATACAAATTTTAGTCTGAATT
Organism: Bathynomus jamesi; assembly: GCA_023014485.1. NCBI lineage: Eukaryota > Metazoa > Arthropoda > Malacostraca > Isopoda > Cirolanidae > Bathynomus > Bathynomus jamesi. The sequence continues at coordinate 73,707 of JAJOZX010008774.1, forward strand.
CGGTTCTTTTGCATTATCCTCCCAACACTAATTTTTTTATATAATGTTGGTTTGGTTTTGGTTATGGTACTTTATTTTCCTTCCATTATAAAAAAAATTAGTGTTGGGATTAGGTTAGGTTAGGTTTGGTTAGGTTAGGTTAGGTTAAAAACAGCCCGCCGCAAGTGTTTTGCTAACGTACTTTATTTTCCTTCCATTATAAAAAAAAATTAGTGTTGGGAGGATAATGCAAAAGTACCCTTATTTATTTATTTATTTATTCCTATATCGGCGGCTCCGGGTTCGAGACCCGGTGACGGGAGCCGGCGCGCAGCAAAACCCAGCTATTCATTCCTCCACACAATAAAGAAAGTGGTTTGTAGATAAATGGGATCTTTTCCAAATGGACGACCCCACGGGATTTAGCTGAAAATGTATATACTAATAAATTTTTATATTCTAATAACGAAAATGACATTATTTTCCTGGAGAAATATGCGCAACATACGAAAAAAATTGTATTTACATGCGCACTAGTTTGCATGGCGCATGACCGTTATCTAAATTATGTAGTGTTATGTAGTGGGTTTTACAAACTAAAACGCAGATAATATCCTTTATTTATTAAAATTTGCGGTACTTTCCTGTTATCCTGGACCCCAGACTTTTTGCCGGTTGCCAGACTTCAATTTTGACAGAATATTTTGGTTAAAACTAACGAAAATATCATGACTTAACCTAACCAATTACACAGGCCTGCGATGGTTTTGTTGTCCGAAATATTTTATCACTTACGTAGTAATTTTTGCACGCTGATTCCGAAAATAATATTCATTTTTCGCCATCACGTACAGATGTTTCACAAAACGTCATATTTCATATTACATATGTAAGTAATTTTCATTAAAATTGACTCAATTAAATTTTGATTAAAAACTAATCCAATAAATGCTTCCAGATCAAAAGTGACGTCATAGCGTCTTCTAGAACATTCGAGAAACGCACCGCTAGTATATAAGTGATTGACAAGCCACGAAATGAGTCAGTCTGTTTAGTGCGTGCGAGGTTATAGTTCTTTATTATTCAAAGGTGCGCGGTGACTATATTTCTCTTTTGAAATTTGTTTATTTGTCGCTATGGCAACCAGAGGGTGTGTAAATAGCCCAAACATTTTCTGTTATATCTGTGGAAAATTTACCGTGAAAACACAAAGGCTAGATATTACAGACTTCGTCAAGAAAGCATACTATGGGTACTTCGGAATGAAACTTGGGGATCAAGAAAAATCATGGGCTCCACAAAATTTGCAACGTTTGTGTTGAACAACTTAGACTGTGGAGTAAAGGTAAAAAGGATTCTTTACCTTTTGGGATTCCAATGGTTTGGCGTGCGCCTAGAAATCACAGCAGTGACTGCTATTTTTGTTCATGTAACGTGCAAGGCTACAATACTAAAAATAAAAAGGAAATTTCTTATCCAAACTTTCAGTCTGCTATAAGACCTGTTGCTCATGGACCTGGTATACCTGTACCTACTAAACCAATACTCTTGATATAATTTCATCTGATTCGGTGTCTGATGACGATGGAAACAATGATATTGATTGTTTTCAAACAGAAACATCTAGTGAACCCCAATTGTTTACACAAAGTGAATTTAATGATTTGGTAAGAGATTTGTGGCTCCCGAAGGATTCTTCAGAGATTTTGGGATCCAGACTTCGTGCAAAGAACTTGCTTTCTCCTGGGACGTCATTTTACTGGTACAGAAATCGAGAAAAAGAATTTATCCAATGTTTTTCTCAAGAAAATTCACTGTTATATTGCAACAATGTTTCGGAACTAATACTTAAGCTAGGCGCTGCAGTCTATGACCTAAATGAGTGGAGACTTTTCATTGATTCCAACAAAAGAAGTCTAAAAGGCGTCCTCCTTCACAACGGTAACTTGTATGCATCCGTTCCTGTGGCTCATTTGGTTCACTTGAAGGAAACGTACGAAAATCTTGAGCTTCTTCTAGCTAAGGTTAAATACAAAGAACACGGTTGGCTACTTTGTGGAGACTTAAAAGTGATTTGTATGTTGTTAGGTCAACAACCAGGTTATACGAAGTTTCCATGTTTTTTGTGTGAATGGGATATCCGAGCAAGAACTCAGCACTGGATAAAAAAGGAATGGCCACGCAGAGTCAACCTGACACCTGGTTCTAAAAACATTCAACGTGAAAGTTTGGTTGACACGAAGAAAGTCCTTTTACCTCCGCTTCACATAAAATTGGGCTTGATGAAGCAATTTGTTAAGGCCTTGGACGAAGATGGAGATTGTTTTAAGTATCTGTGTAGTAAATTCCCAACTCTTTCGGAAGCCAAATTGAAAGAAGGAATTTTCGCTGGTCCTCAGATTAAAAAACTGGCTTTGGATGAACACTTTGAAAGAACAATGAACAATCTTGAAAAAGAAGCGTAGATTGCTTTTAAGGATGTTATCAGTAAACTTTTGGGGAGCAACAAGGACCCAAATTACCGAAACTTTGTGAACAACATGCTAAATAAATTCAAAGAGTTGGGTTGTAATATGAGTTTAAAATTACAATTCTTACATTCACACTTGGATTACTTCCCTGAGAATCTCGGAGCACTCAGCTAAGAACAAGGAGAACGGTTTCACCAAGACATCAAGGAAATGGAGGAGAGATATCAGGGAAGGTGGGACATCAGCATGATGGCTAATTACTGCTGGATGTTGAAACGGGATACTCCAGAATTACTACATAAAAGAAAAGGAACAGCGCGTACATTCGAGACTTAAAGGCATAGATCTCATAAGAAAACTCAGGACAAATAAAAATGAATATGTAATTGATGTTAATAGTCTTCTTTCTTTTTAAAGTTGTTTGCATTTGTAATTAGTATAACAAAGCGAAATAGGTACCCAGAGGCGTACCAATACTTTTTGCCGCTCGGGGCGAAAATACCAACGCCCCCCTCCCGGCAACAATTTTCAATTTTAAAAACAATTCCTTTACAAAAATACACTTCTAAACAAAACTTTTATTGGAAGAAAAACTTAAATAAAGCAACTTCAATTTTAACAATACTACATAATGTATCGTACATAATACACTACATAATTTTAACAATAACTATATAATGTATAATGCCTAGTTAATTAAATTTTCGGACTTTCAAACAGAAAATTCATGAATGATTTTTTCTATGTCCATTGTCTCTGCAACTTCGCGTTCAATTGAAATAATCGCCAAATTGCTCAGTCTAGATTGACTTATAGTTGACCTGAGGTAAGTTTTTATAAGTTTCAGTTTCGAGAAACTCCGTTCGCAACTTGCCACGGACATGCATGTAGTTAGACAGATCCGGAGGGCAATTGTTATATGAGGCAAAGATTCCACTAGATCCCATTTAACGATCCACTGAAGTAGTTTTAACATATCCCAGTTCTTTGGATCATCGTCGACGCTTATGCTTTCGAAACTGAGCAAATGTCTGCGCAAACGCTTTATTTCTTCCAGTAGACTTCCTGGATTAATGTCATTGTAGATGGAAGAAAAATTATTGACCTTGGTATTAATTTCTTCATCTTTGGACTGATTCAAAAGGTACGAAGGAGACAGAAATTCAAAGCGATCATTCATGTTTTTAAGACAAACTGTGCGTTTTTCAATTTCTGCTAATAAACGATCTATGATTTCAAAAAATTATCTGCGTACATCCTCTTGCACGGTCAATCCAGCATCACGAGCTTGCTCTCCAGGCATTCTTCTCCGTCTCCTGACTCTGCGGTCTATACTGATATCCATTTCATTACAGAACTCTTCGGCGGCATCTGCAGCGTTTGATACTACTGCCTCTCGTTCATTAGTTAAAAACACGGATAAAGAGTTCATTTTTAATGCACACTGGTTCAAAGCAAGTCCCTTTCTTTGAAAATATAGCTGAGCATCATTGATTTCTTTCAGCACTGGATCCCAGAAAAATAAGTACACAATGAATATGTATGACATGATGGAGGTCAACAGAGCTTCAGCATCGCCCTTTGTGTCCAGATTTTCGGAGACCCCTTCACTCAGTTCTTCCAAGGCACTAACAACGTGAGTCAAGTTCTTCTTAAGACTAGAAACAGCATCATACTTAGCACTCCACCGCGTATCAGAGACTCGCTTGACAGTGATTTTGGAATGTTTTGTTAAGACATCCCAACGATGAGTAGAGGAAGAAAAGTAGACGAAAATTCGTTCAATTGTTCCAAAGAAAGTTACAGCATTAGGACTCAGTCCCGCGGCATGAACTCCAGCCAAGTTCAGCGAGTTTGCTAACATCAAGAATTCTGCGTTGAACTCCAAGATGAATACCTGCCATCGTAGCAGCATTGTCATACCCTTGACCATAACAATTCTGGATATCCAGCCCATCCTCACGGAGCTTAGTGACAATGAGATCAGTAACTGCTTCAGCAGTCTTCCCCTCTAATTTAATAAAATCAACGAAGGATTCCTTCACCTCTACATTACCATCTTTAATCAACACATAGCGAATTACCTGAGACATCTGATCAATATGCGATATATCTGGTGTACTATCGAAAATTATTGCAAAGTACTTTGCACTAGACACATTATCAATTATACATTTTCGAACATTACAGCCGATTAGTGTGATGAACTCATTTTGAATGTTAGGTGACAAATACGTAGTGGATATCTTGTCAGTCATTCGTATTTTTGTAAGATGTTCCCTAATTACTGGGTCATATTTGCCCATTAGTTTTATTAACTCCAAAAAGTTTCCAGAATTGCTAGCTAGCCCAGCTTCTTCATTTAAGTTCTCTCGGTGCCCTCGGAATGCAAGATCTTGTTTTGACAAGAACATGATGCAGTCATAAATTCGTCTCAGTATTTCTTTCCACTTAGCAGTAGCATGTTTTATTTGCAATTGATGTGCATTATCTATTGTAGCATTCAACTGAAGGCGCATAGACAACTCTTTCCATTGTTCAAAGCATCGGGTATGATATGGGCTGTTTTCATGTTCAGGTACTCTTGGATTCAGTTTCCCCCAGGCAAAAATTCCTTCTTCTTTTCCAAATGCACTGGAGATGTTGTTGAAGAGACGGCAGCAAAAGCAATGCAAGCTACATTTTGAAGGTGAGAAGATTAGCCATGACCTTTCAATTTTTTCGCCATTTTCCAAAGTTTTGAAATACCAAACTTTTGACATTGACCTATTGTTTGAATCAGCTGGAAAGGGTCCATTCATGTTTTTCAAATGTGATTATCCACGTTTAATGAGTTCGATTCTCAAATTGTCCGTCATTGGAACGGGCCAGTTGCCAGAATCGTTAAACAGACTCTGTGGGTGATGGGTGGGTGGGTGACTTTGTGATGTAGATGAGGGTTGATCCTGATTATTTGAGGGTTCACTTGAAGTTGCCGCTTGAACATCTATCTCTAAAGATATATCACATTGCGGTTGATCTCCTTGCTTCCCAGAAGGCACTGAAGGTGTGTCTGAGAATCCCATTAACTAATAAAATCGCTTAGCAGCACGCTTGCCTTCCTCCTCTTTTTTTTCGCGAAGATTCTTGTATGCAGCACCACTCAGTCTCTGTCGTTTGCTCATTTTTGCTAATTCAGTAGGGTATCTGCAAAATAAAACAACCATTAATTATTAACATCATCAAAGCTCAAAGAATGCAAAGCCTAACCTAAATAATATAAGGAAAGTCTGAAAACTAGGGCTGGCAACCTTTCCGATGTGAAAATTTAACGCAACTATTTGTGGAAATAGTGGCATTGAGGTGGCATATATAGCATTTAATGATGATTTTTCATCAAAACCATGGATATTTTGTACACAAATAACGCGCGACAATGATGAGATATAATTTTTTGGAGGGTTGCATTTTAAAACATAAAAACCCAAAATTTTGCATACTGCCCCCGCCTGACAGTAATTTGCCGCCCCTCGGGAAGTGCCGCTCAGGGCAGTCGCCCCTCTCGCCCCTCCCTTGATACGCCACTGTAGGTACCTAATGTAAATTGAAATAAATAATATTTATTTATGTTGTTGTTTTTTCCCTTCCAGTTTGCAGAAAATCCTTACGTGATAGAAAAAAATGGACACCTCATTCGAAATCAGCGTAATTGAATTATATAAAATCAGTTATTAGTAAGAAAACAACTCTTACAAAGTTCTCATTCGCAGGCCTGTGTTATCAAGGGCGTACAGTTTACCTAACCGGGCATTCAATTAACCTAATTAGTTGGTAAGGTTAGGTTAAGTCGTGATATTTTCGTTAGTTTTAACAAAAATATTCTGTCAAAATTGAAGTCTCGCAACTGGCAAAAAGTCTGGGGTCCGGGATAACAGGAAAGTACCAAATTTGCAATATTTAATAATATTTTAATAAATAAATCTTAATTTGCATACCTTTTTCTCCATACGAACTCCCATAAACATTATTTTTTGTTGTTGTTATTAATGTTTATTTGTTGCCTGCTTAGATCTAGTTTGGTCTGAATAATATTGTTGTAGTGTGAGCATATGATAATGCAGTGCTGTGATCTATCTACTTGCGAATTGCCTCCGGTCAATTGAATGCCAGGTTAGGTCAATTGAATGTCCGGTTAGGTCAATTGAATGCCCGGTTAGGTCAACTGTACGCCCTTGACGATTGGTTAGGTTAAGTCATGATATTTTCGTTAGTTTCAACGAAAATATCACTACTTAACCTAACCAATCGTCAAGAGCGTACAGTTGACCTAACCAGCCATTCACTTGACCTAACCGGGCATTCAATAAACCAGGGGCCACACAGCAACCTCGTATCCGGGCGTCATGAGCAGTGTAAACTAGATAACGGTCATGCGCCATGCAAACTAGTGCGCATATAAATACAATTTTTTTCGTATGTTGCGCATATTTCTCCAGGAAAATAATGTCATTTTCGTTATTAGAATATAAAAATTTATTAGTATACAAATTTTCAGCTAAATCCCGTGGGGTCGTCCATTTCGAAAAGATCCGATAAATCGGTCCCCTGGGTGGTCTAGTGGTTAAGACGCTGGGCTGCTGGTGGGTGGTGGTACGGTTTCCACGTTAAACTGGAGGTCTAAGGTGGAGTGAAAAGCTTGACCTTCGTCAGAATGAACAATTCGGGCGGAAGCTAACCAAAGGGTTACCAAAGGTGTGTGTATATATATATATATATATATATATATATATACAGTATACTTAATCTGGTTTAACTCTATTTGGTTATTTTATATAACACTAATAAAAGTTTGCAATGTAATTATTTAGAATGTATGCCATAATCAAGCATGGTTTTTAATTAATTTTTAAAGCGTAATCAAGACTTCGAACAGACCTAAACAAGACCAACACACATGCGCAGACAGAGCATATCTCAGAATTAATGTTGAAGATATATTTAAAGTTTATTTTTTTGGGAGCAAATGTAGTTTACGTTCCCCTACATTATCGTAGTGTAATTTGCGTTCCCCAACTTTGTACGCGTATACCTAATCAAATAAAACGTTAAAACTAACGAAAATATTACGACTTAACCTAACCAATCGTCAATTTATATATATATATATATGTTAAACACAGACCGTGCATGGAACAAGGAACTCTTCTGGGAAAATTAAATCCACTATAGTCCGAATAAGTAATGGTAAATGACAAATACCATAGTTATTCTTTTTCATGATTTTAGCCCGACGTGGGCAACGGGTCTCTCGCAAAGAGATCCCATAAATATAGCTTCCCTCACCAGCTATCTGCATTGCCTGCCATAATAGTAATATCACGAAATTTGAAAAATTATGTCATATATTCATAATTCTATATTATATTGATAGATTAACTAAATATCCGCATCCGCGGATATTGAAATTAAAAATCCGCATCCGCAGATGTTGAAAAACTGACATCCGGTCCACCACTAATATATATATATATATATATATATAATATATGCTGCAAACCCACAAGAAAAAAGAAAAACGATTCCAAGGCCTTTCATATATTCAGAGCTATATCTCGTTTTTCTTTTTCCTTGTGGTTTGCATCATTCATTCATTTCACGTGTTTAATTGTGAAATTCATCCCATATATATATATATATATATATATATATATATTAGTGGTGGACCGGATGTCAGTTTTTCAACATCTGCGGATGCGGATTTTTAATTTCAATATCCGCGGATGCGGATATTTAGTTAATCTATCAATATAATATAGAATTATGAATATATGACATAATTTTTCAAATTTCGTGATATTACTATTATGGCAGGCAATGCATAAGAATTAAAATTAATATTAATGTTTTCATTATGATAAAAATAATAACTTTCTCAAGAGTTTCAGCCACAGAAAATTCAATTAAACAAGTTTCATTCAATTTTCTGTTACCACGTATTTATATTTTGAGGTTTATATATTTGTTTGTTCATTAATAATTAATTAATACTTTACATGAAATGTGCATGACTGGCCCTTATAAGCTACTTTATAAGTTAATTTAATTGTAAATTGCATAATTTATTAGAGAAAATATCCGCATAACATCCGCAGTCAGAAGTGCGGATGCGGATGTTAAAAATGATGCGTATGCGGATATCCGGTCCACCACTAAATTTTAATATATATATATATATGAGTGATGATTGGTTAGGTTAAGTCGTAATATTTTCGTTAGTGTTAACGTTTTATTTGATGGATTCATTTAAAAAATGTCTCCTAAAGATCCTAATGTAGTTTACGTACATTCCCCAACTTTGACCTAGTGTAGTTTGTGTCCCCTTTTGCGTCAGGGGGACGTTAACTACACTTGCTCCTTTCTTTGAAATCTCAAGTTTATAATAAGTTATACTATGCGTATTATGGATTACGCAAGCTATGTGACTTTATAGGTTATATTTGTCTGTAAGAATCTATATTGCTTCATCTTCTTATTAACCACGTTACGCTTAAGTTACGCAATTAAGAGGAATAAAAACCAACAAAAAGTTACGGATTTGTTACAGAAAGAGATAGCGGAAGGGGGTCTTAATTTTGTTGCGAGCTGAAAAAGTTACGCTTATGCTGCACACAGTAGGTAAAAGTTAAATTAATATACAGTATGTAAATGATACGTAACTTATATGTAAAATGTTTTAGGAGTGAAGGTCCCTCTGTCACACGATCCTTACTGTTATAAAGGAGATTGGACAACCAGAAAAAGTTTCACTCTCATTGTTTGTTTATATATGACCAAAATAATTCGTTTTTAACAATAATAATAATGTTAATGTTAACGTTAATAATAATGTTTATGTTAATGTTAACATTAATATTAATGTTAATGTTAACATAATAATAATAATAATGTTAATGTTAATGTCAACATTAATAATAATAATGTTAATGTTAACATTAATAATAATGTTAATGTTAACATTATTATTATTATTATTATTAGTAATGTTAATATTAATGTTAACATTAAAAATAATGTTAATTTTTAAAATAAACAGCAGATAGGAAGTGAAGATATATACGAGTATAAGCAAATATTTTGCAGTAGAAAAATCGATATTTACACACATTTTGGTAATAATAATAATAGTAATAATAATAATACTAATAATAATAACAGCTTGGTTAAAAAGTAGTTAGAAAATATGCTGATATAATTCTCTACCTCTTTTAAGATGTTAAAGTAAAAGCATTAACCCTGTTTATCTTCATATATACGTAAACCTGGCGAAAAATTTTCTCATCTGTAAATGGTAGCTGAAGAAAGCTTCATTCTACCTTCCTAAGTGAGTATTATTATTTCCCATGTATATACTATACTCAGCAGCCAGTCCTATTGTCATTCGCAATCTAAAAGGAGGACACACAAATGAGAATTGCTTTTCTAACTCACCTGATATGACCTGACAGGTCATATATATATATATATATATATATATATATTATAACTGCAAACACGCAGTATAATTAACGTAAAGAACGACGCTTTGTATAGGAGAATTACCCGCGCAAGATGAGAGCGAAAGAACGAAACAAATGAAAAAATGAGGTACCCACCCAGGAATCGAACCCGGGATCTTCCGATTACCGGTCAGATATGATAACCACTACACCACAGGCCTCACCCAAACAAATGCCGTAATTCCTCTACATACGCGCAGAAACCAATGCCCCAAAGGGGCACCTCCCGCTTGCCGTAACATTATATACATTATAACTGCAAACACGCAGTATAATTAACGTAAAGAACGACGCTTTGTATAGGAGAATTATCCGCGCAAGATGAGAGCGAAAGAACGAAGCAAATGAAAAAATGAGGTACCCACCCAGGAATCGAACCCGGGATCTTCGCGTATGTAGAGGAATTACGGCATTTGTTTGGGTGAGGCCTGTGGTGTAGTGGTTATCATATCTGACCGGCAATCGGAAGATCCCGGGTTCGATTCCTGGGTGGGTACCTCATTTTTTCATTTGTTTCGTTCTTTCGCTCTCATCTTGCGCGGATAATTCTCCTATACAAAGCGTCGTTCTTTACGTTGATATATATATATATATATATATAATATATATACTGTATATGGTTCGTGGCCACCAGATTTTTTTTTGACAAAGTCGATAAAGTCTGAATCCCCCCTCCCCATTTCATACAGCAGGACTTTGTACCCAAGGATTTTGTACCCAAAGATGACTTGGGGAGTTTTCCAATCACATTGCGACATATTTTTTTTCCGATTAAACCGAGTCAGTATTGGGTTATTTGAGTTAATAAACAAAAAGTGTGGCGATGTTTGAAATCGCGAATGAAACCCTGAGCTTGATGTTTGCTGTAGGAAGTCTAGCCAGCTTCTTTTCATGTATATTCGACATTAAAGTAGCCCTCCCACCCCTCCAACTCAAACGTTGCCCTCACTAAAATCTTCAAACGTTATAGAATTTCTCAAAGAATTTGTTTATTTTAACGCCATTAAGCTCTACAAGGTGACCCATAAACCCCAATCGGTTATAATTAAAGCGAAAAATCCATCCAGGGGAGTTCACACTGACGTAATCGATTACTAAGGAAAGAATATTTGTCGAGATTCTTATATTTTCCACTTTGATTAAATAATAAATATTTCTAAACTTATTATAAACTTTTTACTTTGTTTGATCTTTTGTATTTTAGCTTTAATTATAACCGACTGGGATTTACGGGCCACCCTGTACTTTCAGAGATCGGAGGTAAAATAATTAACTTGGAGAAGGAAAAGTTTCCCCGCGTCGGTATCAATTTTGTAAGTTAATTTCCTTTAATATAAAATACTCCAGTTTATTTTCTTTAAGTTTCGTCCATTAATTGTGGAAAGTTATCTGTTACAATGCAAATGTGATGTAACAAGAGAATGTGATGTAACGAGATCATTTAACGAATGGCACTGTACACGCTTAGAGGGGGAGGATTAATAGTTCTTACAATAGCGAATAAAGAAGATTTGTAAGTTTTAACTTTCGTTTTAACGTTATCACCAAAAAACAACAACAACAACAAAAACAAAGTAGGTATACGCTAACATTTGTTATTTTAAGCAGTTGATATACAACATATATCCGCGTATACCCTCTACTCTCTCTCTCTCTCTCTCTCTCTCTCTCTCTCTCTCTCTCTCTCTCTTATATATACAGTATACAGGGTGTTTCAGGAGGAAAGGTCAATACTTCGGGAGGTGATAGTATCGGTCATTGTGAGAAAAAAGTTTATATGAACATGTGTCTAATTCTGAATGGTTACGGAGATAGAGCTGTTTGAATCTACAAATACAAAAGCATTGTTAATGGTAATCAAGAGAGAGAAACCAATTACTGTTTCTAACATTTAATGTTTAAACATTGGCATTTTCAATGGTATCAGATACAGAAATGACAAATTTGTTACAGCTTACATTACAGCTTACATGGTTCAAGGTTATAGGGGAGGGAAGGGGGAGGAAGAGCTGCGCGCGCATCAGATTCAAATAGCTCTATCTCCGTAACCATTCAGAATTAGACACATGTTCATATGAACTTTTTTTTCTCACAATGACCGATACTATCACCTCCCGAAGTATTGACCTTTCCTCCTGAAACACCCTGTATATGAAAATCACTGTTCAGGAAGACTTACATTTTTATTTCTTTAACACCAATACAGTTTCGGCTCATTGCGAGCCCTTGTCAATTGATAATGACCGCATGTGTGTGTATATATATGAACATTAAAAATAACCGCAGTGTTACTTTAGTAAATAGTGAAACATGACTCATGTCACGAATTAATTTCATGTAAAAGAGTTAAATATCATACGACAATTACAAAAACAACTTCGTCTTCCTTGCACTAAAAATACCAGTGCCTCCCTGCGGGGCCAACAAGAAAGACTAATTAAGGTGCCATTAACAGTGTTATACCTAACTTTAATTAACTTTTAATCCTGGGGAGCTGTATACATAATCGTTCCTTTATGAAAAGAGGGACGCCCCTTACAGGAGAGAGAGAGAGAGAGAGAGAATTTGATTGAAGGGTTTGGTTTAGGCAAACGCAATCTAGTGGGGAACAAGAAGACGAAAACCTGATATATGTTCAAATTTTACTTGCAAACGTTTCGGAAAATTAGTTTCCATCATCATATTAATCAAAGAAAAAACATCACTTCATAAATAGTCATTATTAATAATATATAAATCGTTGATAAGAAGCATTAATTAAAATTAAGCAGTGAATTTAAATCGCTGTGACGTCATTAAAGTCAGTATAAAAATATTTATTTATTAATTTATTATTTATAAATTTATTTAGTTTTTAAAGTAGGCACTTGAAGTGCCTACTTTAAAGTAGGCACTTTTGAGTGCCCCCAAATTTTTTTTAACGTGCTGCTGAAAGAACTGAGGAACCTCCAGTATACCATCTTGAAAAATTTCAAGCACTAACTGGACAAGTTTTTATACAAACTCCATCATCAGCCATGCGTGGCTGGTTACGAGGGCAGGAAGAGAGCGGAAACCAACTCTCTCCTCCAATTAATGATCCGGGATGCTGCAGAGTAGTCGATTGCAGGTCGATCCTTAACCGTCGTTCGAAGACATCAAGCAAGACTTAAGTAAAGTAATATACAAGAGTGTGTGTGTGTGTGTGTGTGTATATATATATATATAGTACATGTAAAATAATAATAAATCCCATGTTTAAACCATGACTGAAGTGGAAATTAATATATATATATATATATATATATATATATATATATATATATATGCAGAAAGGAGGGGCCAAGGGCGAACGCCCGCAAAAATGCTCCCCTTTCAATAGATTGAAAAGGAGAGAGCCGAAATCAAGGTCTCCAATGCTATTAAAAACTATGCTATTTTTTTTTAAATTTTGAAAAGAATGTGTAGTATGTAAAATACATGTATGTGTAGTAAAGAATAGAGGTGGAAATGTGTGTTTGAGAGCATGCTGGACTGATCGTAGGGTAGATGAGACGTTGAAAACAGATCAGTTAAGGAGAACAATGACAGGAGAAACTAGAGTTCTAGCACTCCCTGTCTTCTGCCTAACATTCCCAACCCCGGAGTACTTCCCTGGTCGATTGGTGTATGCAATCTCCTCCTACATCTACAATCTCCTCATATATATATATATATATATATATATATATTATATATATATATATACACACACACACACACACACACACACACACACAGTGTGTATATATATATGTATATATATATATATATATACGAGAGATACAAAGAAAGAGAAGTGTCACCCAAAAATTGTGTATCACATTCTTCTCTCCTCACTTCGCTCGCTCGAATCCGAGTGGTGGAAACGGGCGAAAAGAATGAATTCGAAATGCGACGTTGCGTGTAAAGCTCCAAATAGAGAACAACGCGACTTAAAGGATATATATATATATATATATATATATATATATATATATATACAATAAACCCGAGACGAGACGAATTTAGGACGTGGATTATGAAATTCATTCGTCGTGTGTGTGTGTTTTGATTTACGCGCCTCGCTGCGTGTCGTATCACCTTCCGGGGGCAATTATTAAATTTTTGAGAGGTTCTTCCGCAAAAGCAAACAAACGAACAACCAAACAAAGAAATGGAAGAACGAATGAATATATACATGAATAAATAAAAGCCGTAATTAACTATCTGTACAATTGGCAAGCAGTAGTAGTAGTTTGAAATATATATATATATATATATATATATATATGAAAATTATTTCACGAAAGTAACACGTGAAAAATAATTATGATGAATAAAACCACGAAGGAAAGGAAACACAGAATGGTGCTCAAGCGCTTTCGTCTAATGACATCCTCAGGAACACTGAAGTACATAAAGAATTACAGCCTATATATAGGTTACAGAAAATATATATATTATATATATATATATATATATATATATATATATATATATATATTCCAAACTACTACTACTGCTTGCCAATTGTACAGATAGTTAATTACGGCTTTTATTTATTTATGTATATATTCATTCGTTCTTCCATTTCTTTGTTTGGTTGTTTGTTTGTTTGCTTTCTTCGGCATTGAATGTGAATAAATTAAAAAAATAGATAAAAAAAATCAAAGGCTGCGCTGTTTTTAAAGCACCACCACCACCCAGTGGCACCCACCATTCCGCCCATACACACCATTCAGGGTGGAGCAGCTCGCAGCATCAGTATCTTATATATATATATAATATATATATATATATATATATATATATAAGCTATCTAATCATTGATGTTAATATTTATACATATAAATAATAAACTCAAAGCATATGAATTGATTATCAGTAAATAAAGGCTTTCATATGCAAATGTACTAAAATTCCTTTTCCCAATAATGAACTTATAAGTGACTCTATGAATAATGGATGAATCCATTCATTTTTGTATCTCTTAATTTGCCCTCTTTTAAGCTAAACTTAATTACTCATTTTCCGAATGTGCATTTAATAAAATTTGCATTTTCACAAAAGATAAATGTGGAAATGCATGAGTAAAACTGGGTGGTTAGTTAAAACCGTCATAAACAAGTGTCCGTGTGTGTGTATATATATTTATATATATATAGTTGCCACGTTGGCGTGAATTTCCTTCCTTTGTTAAACAAAACAAATGATATACAATTGATACCGTTTAAGTGTTCACTTGGGTTAGTGAACAGTCCGCGTATGTGTACACTTTACCAAATGTAACGGATTTTTTTCCTATAAAAATTTGGTCGGCTATGTGTACACCGTGGCCAGGAAAACTCGGGTAAATGTACTCTTTCGAACTGTGAAAATACAAAGATTTTTGTCGCTAAAATAGCAATTTCTTACCATTTTTAACTAATTTTATATACACAATCTCAGAGAATTTTCCACCTTGATTATTTTGTGTTGAATGTACTGTAATGTAATATATTTTTTCTAGAATTGTGAACGTAAATTTCACTTGTGAACGCATCAATCTCAGTAAAAACTACCTTTTTATTGCTTTTTAACTCTTGTCTCCTGTCATATTCTTCACATGCAGCCCCTAGGCAACCCACATAGACAGAACGTAGGTGACCCTGTTATATGTACAGCCCGGATAAGTGTATACTGTTTCCCTGTCACCAAGGTTGTACACTGAAACGGTATCGACTGTATACAGTAAGTAATACAAATAAAGGTTGCAGTTGTTTGAATGCAAGTTCAGTTGGAATGTATAAATATGTACTTGAATAATGACTTCATTATTATAATAACGCGCGAGGAAATGAAAGTTTTTATATAAAGTTCAGTGAGTGATACCAGGCCAATGGGGCCTGTTACAACGTTGTTACATGACGAGATCTAACGTGCTACTGAAATTTTCTTCGAAGAGAGAATCTCGTGAAGTGACGTCATCTTGGTCGCGGATGTATCGATAGAAACAGGCTTATTGTGAAGGTAGAAATCGCGAAAGTATCTGGAGGCGTCTTTGTCGATATATATATATATATATATACAGTGACATGTTCAATAAATAACCTGATAAGGCTTATATTAAGATTTCGTTACTTTACTACCTTATATATTAAACTCCCAACATATATATATATATATATATATATATATATACATGGTGGCACAAAAGTCAGGAGTCAAAGGAGCCAGAGTGAATTTTTAAATAAAATTTATTTTTTGTTTACAAAATTAGAATTTTTTTAACTAAAAATTGTAAATTATAAATTATAAATTATAATTTATGTGCCAACCTGTGTATATATATATATATATGAAAATTATTTCACGAAAGTAACACGTGAAAAATATTTATGATGAATAAAACCACGAAGGAAAGGAAACAAAACGGTGCTCAAGCGCTTTCGTCTAATGACATCCTCAGGAACACTGAAATACATAAAAGGTTACGGCCTATATATAGGTTACAGAAAGAGAAAAAAAATATATAAATAAATAACATACATACACACAAACATATATACATATATATATATACATACATATCTGCACACATACACATATATATATATATACACAAACTCAGAATGGTTCCCTGAGAACATTATATGTTAAACACAGACCGTGCATGGAACAAGGAACTCTTCTGGGAAAATTAAATACCACTATATGGTATTTGTCATTTACCATTACTTATTCGGACTATAGTGGATTTAATTTTCCCAGAAGAGTTCCTTGTTCCATGCACGGTCTGTGTTTAACATATATATATATATGCAATAAACGGAGAAGTAAAAATAAAACTTAAAAATTAAGGATTAGAGGATTAACAAAGAGGCATATCGATTTTTAGCACAAGATCAAATGAGTTATAAAAATAATACAAATTTATACTGGAGATACGCCCGGGTTTAACACTTTGCCTTTTTAGAGTCAAGTTTCGATATATATAAAAATAAATTGAAGATTAAAAGTTAATAAAGTAGCTTACAAGTTTACCAAAGATTAAGTGTCCTACCCTTTTTATCTAGATTTGTTTTGAAGGAATTCAAAACAACAGGATCGAGTTGAAAAAGATCTTTGCTTATGTTGAAGTTATTTGAAAGTTGAATAATGGCAGACTCAAGAATATTTCTATTGACAATGTTGCTCTTTGTTAATCCTCTAATCCTTAATTTTTAAGTTTTATTTTTACTTCTCCGTTTATTGCATATATATATATATATATATATATATATATATATATGTGTGTATGTGTGTAGATATGTATGTATATATATATATGTATATATGTTTGTGTGTATGTTATTTATTTATATTTTTTTTTCTCTTTCTGTAACCTATATATAGGCCGTAACCTTTTATGTATTTCAGTGTTCCTGAGGATGTCATTAGACGAAAGCGCTTGAGCACCGTTTTGTTTCCTTTCCTTCGTGGTTTTATTCATCATATATATATATATATATATATATATATATATATAGTTCAGTATATAATTATATATATATATATATATATATAGTTGAATGAATCATGCCCTCCATACCAACACTTTCAAAGATTTAAGTTCACTGACTACACCTGCAGTAGTTGCCATGGGAACCAGTATATTCAGTTTGAAAAAACAAGCCATTTTGAAGAGTATTTTAGTAAACAATGCAGGTCATTATTATAAGCAGTTAATCCTTTTTAACTTAAACACAAAAACTGTCGCACTGCATTGTTTGTATCTTACGATACGCTCCCAAATGCATAGTGTCCTTTGAACCACATACACTGATTTCCATGGTAACTGTGATGTCATACGTCATGTAGTGAACTTAAGTTTTAAAAGTGTTGCGTCTGTCTTTCGTGATCTTTTACATACGGAGGAGTAGAAGAGAGAGAGAGAGAGAGAGAATATCCCCATTCGAGTCATGGTTTGCATTTGACAGGGTGTCTATTTGCTGAACGCCGTCTCTGATTTTTATTACTGAAAAACCATACTTCCATTGGCGTATTTAAAGAATGACACCCTTTTAATAAGAATCTTTATATTTATTATAATTCTTATATTAATTTTTGTAAGTTGAAATAAATTCAGCCATGAAACTATTATATATATATATATATATATATATATATATATATATATATATATATATATATTATATATATTACACACAAACCGTGCATGAACAAGGAACTCTACTCGGATAACTGAATTCATTGTAGTTTGAATAAGTAATGGTAAATGGCAAATACTATAGTTTTTCTTTTTCATGATGGAATCCAAATGTAGGCAACGGGTCACTAGCAAATAGGCCCCAAAATATAGTTTCCCGACAAGCTATCTGCTAAGCAGATAAGACCCAGCTTTGGGACAGGGTCTAGTGTTTAAAGCTGCCCAGACAACTGCATTCAGAACCTCAATATAAGCAAGGTACAAGAATTGGGTCAATCCCAGAATAGGCACCTGATGTACCTCAATCCCAGATGAAGCACCTGCGTTCAACCTCAATCCCAGAATAGGCACCTTGCAAGGAATTAAATAAAAAAACCTGATGATTACAAAATTTATTGTTTATACAAAGTTTATTACAAATGTAATAAAGGCAAAGTTATAAAAGGTTTAAAGTGGTTTAATGAATAAAGAAAAGTTTTAGATATTATAAATTCCTGCAATATGAACCCGAATGTTTCTGAATCCATCTGAAGCAAATCTATCTTGCCACATAAATTGGTATAGATGTGTTTCTAATAATTCACGACGACATCCTCTCATGGTTTTGATTATTGATTTATGCTTGTTCCAATAAGATTCTATATTTTGTGTATGCACACCTGTTTAAAACTAACCAAAAAAGCAGAAGATATAGCAAAAGATTAGGTTAGGTTAGGTTAGGTTAGAGTTGATTTTTTCAAATATTGATAAAAACAATGAAATTATATCTCTAAAAACTGTTTATATTTTTTTCTCCTCAATCCCAGATTAAGCACCTGTGTTTTGCCTCAATCCCAGATTAAGCACCTAAAAATTATTTCAGGTGCCTATTCTGGGATTGATCCCAAGAATTTAAGTATCTCGGTCAAACTATCACCATGTGATAAGACAAACATGATTATAAGGAACTTCAAATTCTGTACAAGCGAAGTTAAAGACACTCTTTTTCGCACTTTCTGCACCAGTATTTGTGGGCAGCAACTGAGAGTTAATTCTAAAAAAGGCTCCTGCAGAACCCTCAATTTGTTTTACAACAGATCTTATAGACTGCTGTATAAGTTACCTTGAAGATGCTTATTGCTCAGCCTCTCAAATATTCTCTAACCGCAACGTTTCGAGCCTCCATGAGGTAACAAGACGTGCTCAATACAGTCTAATACGAAGAATTAAAAACTCAAACAACCCAATTATCCAAGCTATTTATCAGTCTTGCTTTATGTCTCCTAGACTGTGGACCTCTTGGTATAAAAGTGTTTGTCTCTAGCTCCACTTAACTCCTGTAATAGCTATTCCATTACATGTACTCTTTTTCTCCTTAATATTACGTTTGCGAAGCTATTATTACTAATTCTATTATTTCTGTTCTTTACGTTGATTACTGTGATGGATACTGTACCTTTTTTTATGGGATTTGTCTCTTGCCGATAAACATTATCATTGTCATTATCATTACCATCATTATTATGGTATTTTCCCTACATGTACTTATTTTTTTTGCTTCTACTTTTGTCTTTTTGTAGTCTTATTTGTGGGTACTTTTTATTATTACTTGTTTCAGGACTTGTCTTATTTTTATTCCGTTTTTAGTACATAATTTTTAGTTTTAAATTTATTATTGTTTTATTTATATTATCGTTTATTACCTTCAAGAATATTGTACTGTTTAAATGGTATTTATATCCTTATATCCTGCCAATAAAGCTTATCATTATATATATATATATATATATATATATATATATATATATATATATATATATATATATATATATATATATATATATATATATATATATATATATATATATGAAAACGAAAATGAAAATGAAAAGGTTTATTGGCAGAGTATATATAGTCCATATGACAAATATTATTAATACAATGACAGTTCATATACTAAGGATAGAAATATATACAAATGATTAGAAATAATACTGTAATGTCGAAGTTAAGTGGAGCTACAGACAGACGTTTTCGTACCAAGAAGTCCATAGCTTAGGCCTTAGAGGATAAATGGCAGGACTCATGGATAGCTTGGATGATCGGGTTCGTTGATTTTTTAATTCTTTGCATTAAACTGTATTGAGCACGTCTTGTTACCTTCGGGAAGCTCGGGACATTGCGGGTAGCAAACATTTGCGAAGCTGAGCATCTCGGGGGTAATTTATGTACGAGTCTAAAAGACCTGTTGTACAGCAAATTTAGAGTTCTGCCAGAACCTTTTTTATAATTCACCCACAGTTGCTGTCCGTATATATTACTGGAGAAAGTACAAAAGAGAGTGTCTTTAGCTTCACTTGTACAGAATCGAAAGTTCCTTATGGTCATATTCGCTTTAGCACACAGGCTTCGAGATTGTTTTCTTATATCCGAGTCATCACTGAAGGAGCTGGTAATAGTTTGACCCAAATACTTAAACTCTTGTACTTCCTCAATTACTTCACCATTCATTTTAAACCTTATATCAGCTGGCTGATTACAGCTTTTACGATGAAATTGCATAACCTTAGTTTTTGTAACATTAAAAAGAATATCATGTTTCTGCGAATACTCTTCGCAGACTTTTAGTAGCCGATCCAGACCTTTAACAGAGGGACTTATTAACACCATATCATCGGCATAAACTAAGTTATTTATCCTTGTGTTATCTATACAACATCCCACTGTTGCCTCGTTAAGTGAAACAATTAATCCGTCAATATACACATTAAACAGCATAGGGGAGAGCAAGGAGCCTTGTCTCACCCCGCAAGAGGAGCCAAAACACTCGGATAGTACATTGCCCCACCTGACAGTGAAAGATTGGTGGGAATACCAAAATTTCAATAAATGTAATATGTACATGGGAACCTTCCGGTCTTCTAGTTTTGCAAATAAAATATTGTGGTTCACCCTATCATATGCCTTACTTATATCTAGGAAACAGCTATAAATAGTTGAATTACTGTCAATGTATTTAGATATTACTTCTTTAAGTACATAGATAAAACAGGTCAGTTGAGTGGGACCTTTTAAAGCCAAACTGATTAGATGTCCATAGGAAATCATTTAATCGGAGTAACAAGAGTTTTTCTAGTAGTTTCGAGAAGCAGGAAGCGACAGCAATAGGCTTGTAATTATTGCTGGACAGAATGTCTCCGTACTTATTTTTGACCAGGGGCAAAATATATACCCTCATGAACTCTGCAGGGATATAGCTATGAGCAAGCATGGCTGATAGGAGCAATGATATATGCAGACATACTACGTCATTTGCATATTTTAAGTGCTCATTCGATAAGTCATCTACCCTTGACGTAGAACCAGTCTTTAACTCTTTAATTAACCTCTTTACTTCAGAAAATGATATCAAAGTATTTTCCCTTGTCCCTCCCACAATCGTTTCGCTGCAATCTATCTTAAGATTATCCCCACTCACACTATTAAGAATGTTAGAATAGTGGTATATATATATTTGCTTCCGCCCGAATTGTTCATTCTGACGAAGGTCAAACTTGTTGATTCACCTTAGATCTTCAGCTTAACGTGGAATCCAAACCACAACCCACTACGGGTGGTCAGAAATTACAAAGTCTTAGTCTGGACTCGATCTCACGACCTCCCGATCAGCAGCACAGCATCTTAACCAATAGGATACCCAGGGTACGCATTTAACTACCAACCAGTTTTTATTGTATGGAAGGATGAACAGCTGGGTTTGCTGCGCGCCGACTGCCGTCAATGGGAATTGAACCTGGGGGCGCGCCCCCAGTGCCACAAATGGGTTAAAAAACGGCCAAAAACCAAAAATAACAAATTTAAGTAAATTCTATTAAAACCATTTCCACGTCAAAATAAAACACTTCTACTTACTGATTTAAGTATTTGAAATTTTATTCTCTTACATTAAGGCAAGAAAAATCTACGAAATAATATACATTGTCTTAAAATATCTTGGAGGGGACAAAATATGCTTGTTCTAACAACTTACTTGAAGTTACTATATCACAAAAAATTGTCTGTAGTTTCATGTTCTGCTTAGTTCTATTGAAAGAATAAACAGTTTAGAACATTTTCATGCATATTTTTTTATTGAAAACTAAAAAGATAGCATTAATTAAAAAAACTATGGCAATATCATAGATTACAGATTAAATTGTTATCTAGAAAATGTGTAAAATTAGCAAAACAAAAAATGGGGGATTTTGGGGAATGTAATTTTTGTGTTAAATATTAATGCAACCTTTAAGTAAATCAAAGAAACAAGACGTTTTTGCGACTATTTGCGACTTTGCGTGTTAGAACATGTTTTTCATGTATTAACTAACTAAGTCTGCAAGAAGAGTGATGCGTGATTCCCAGTTACACCACTCATAAAGTTAGAGTAGGAGAAAATACTGAAGTTGAAATTGCCATGAAATACGAGTTATCTCTAACTATGCTTGATGGAAAGGCTATCAATGCAATTACAGATACTACTTCAACACAGTCATGTAATTTATGTTTAGCAAAACCATCCCAAATGAATGACATTGATTTTATCTTGAAAAAAGAAATAATTAATACTGATGCTGTTGAATATGGTCTCTCAATATTGCATTGCTGGATTAGATTTTTTGAATTTATCTTACATGTTGGATATAAATTAGAAACTAAAAAATGGATGGCTAGAACTGAAGAGGAAAAGAAGAGTGTGCAAGCCAGAAAAAACAGATCAAGTGGGATTTCAGAAAATAACTTCATTTACTGGTGGATCATCCGAAAGCAGGGGCTGGAAACACAAATGATGGAAACACAGCAAGAAGAGCTTTCCAAAATGCAGAGACATTTTCCGAAATCACAGGTGTGAACAAGAAAGTAATTGATATGCTCTATTGTATCTTGCAGATTCTCAGTTGTCAAAACCAAGTTGACATTGCAAAATTTGAATCTTATTGTCGAAAAGCTGCTACGACTATTGTAAATTTATATCCATGGTATAAAATTCCTGCTTCAGTACACAAAGTACTTCTACATGGAGGTTTGGTGATGAAAAATCATCTGTATCCAATTGGTTCTTATTCAGAAGAATGCCAAGAATGTCTACATAGAGTAATAAGAAATGTTCGTCTCCATCATTCCAGAAAAACATCTCGACTGAATACTATGCAAGATCAAATTCATTATCTTTTAGTATCAAGCGATCCAGTCATTAGTACAGTTCGAAAAAAGAATAGAAACCCCAAATTGAGAGAGATGTCAGAAGAGGCACGTTCACTTTTAAAAGACAGTGAAATATTAGAGAATTTAAATATTAGTTCTGATGAGGAAGATATGTTCTAAATATGAAGTTTTTGTAATTTGGTTTACACTATTTACACTTTTTTTCATATCAGTTGTCACACTTATTTTGGGGGAATTAATTTCATAAACTTTAAGAGGTATTACGATGTTTTTTATTTACCCCTTCTGATATAGTGGCAGGTTATCAAATAATGTTTTAAACAATAGATGTGTATAGTGATTAAAATGAAACCATACTTATTTTAGTATGTCATTTGACAAAATCTGCAAAACATAGGCCTAATTAACAATTATCTGTTTAGTATATTTTTAGTAATTTGAGAAACTTAAGAAACTACAGTAGGTCATAACTCATAACCTATTGATTTGGAATATTATTATTTATAGAAAAATCACTCAATATGTCACCATTACATATATACAAAAGGTACTAAACATAATTTTTTATTAAAATAAATCATAATTAAACATTTCAACTACATAAAACTAAGTACAATTGAAAAAAATAATTTTGGCCGTTTTTTAACCCATTTGTGGCACTGTGGGGCGGTGGATTCGTAGGCAGCGATGCTAACTACTACACCACTGAGGCGCATTATATAGGCTATATAATATATATAGGCTATAATATACAGTATGTTCGCTATGCGCAATTATATAAATACATACAATATATTCATGTCTGTGTGTTGAGCGGTGAGGGTGCGCGCGTGCGTCCGTGTGTATGTATGTATGTGTATGCACGTGCGTGTTACATTTAAGTTTCGTATAGACAGTGTTTCCCGATGTAAATAAGGGATTCTTCATTACGGAACCCTCTTATTCACTGTGTCATGCCAAGGGGAGGGACGATGAATCCACTCTGATTTCGGCCTAATTAAATAAGCAAGCCGACAACCTCCGACATCACTCGGGAATCGTCGACAATATTGAGATGATTGCCTTTGGGACACGGAGACACGCTAATGCATTCCAATGATACGTTGAGCGACGGTTGTGATGTGTCTGTGATACGTTGTTTGCATCTACTTTCATCGACGTAATGGTGCAGTATTACGTTGTTATGTGGCGAGATCGAGGCTGGAATGAAACATGGTTTGCGGCGACAGTAATGCCTCGCGGTGCATCTATAAAAGGAAAGAGAGATTTTCTCCCATCTTATTGCAATGATGAGGGCTGCTGAAAAGCGTTTAATTCGGTAGTTTTCAGAGTACGAGTCGCAACCCAGTAGTACTGGGTCGCGAAATATTAATCACTGGGTCACTAGGTGTAAATAATTTTCTCTACAAAACAATTATTATATGAAATTAATATAAATTAGTTATTTGAAATTGGTGCGTAAAACGAACTTCCTCATTTTTATTTGAAAAGGCGTCGAATATTTGAAAAATGACTTTGACAAGGTTAAAAACCAAGAGACAGAAACCAATTCTTCCAGCGCACCTGATATGCGTGCGGCGCTTTCATGTTTCATCTTGTGGTCCAGATTCGAACGAGATCCTGAAGAACAAGTAAGCCTAAGGCCTACTCGTCACATTAACTAAAACTTAACCTATCTTTTTATGTATTTATACTGCATTTAAAATGTTTTTCAAGTAACTTCAGTATCAAATTATTACTTGAAGTGAAAGCGCTAAAGCTAGCATGTACTGCCTTTTGTCGTGATTTTATGAAAACACTTGTCACTGAATTGATATTATTGTTTTGGGTCGCGGGAATAAGTGATTTTCTTCCACGTGGTCGCGAGAAAAATGTCTGAAAAACACTGGTTTAATACACCCCTCTCAGATAAAAACAATGACAAGAGGTTTTTTTTTTTTTTTATCAATCGAAGACTATTTTTATACATATGGAACGTTCATATTACGATGTTTTAATACAGTGGTACTCATAAGTATTCGTACAGAGAAATATTTCAGTCATATTCATCTTTATCTTTTTTGTATCATGCATAGGATAGTTATGAAAAGTTTACCGTTCGTTTGGGAAAATTTAACAAATAAAAAAGTTAGTTTAACGCCAACATATAATGTAAAACATCAAAGAATTTGAGGAAAATATAAAAAAAGGTTAAAATGCAGTTTGCGTACATTTATTTAGAAAATTAGGATCACTTTAACATATTGCTTCCCAAAGCATTCGGGAAGCAATACGTTAAAGTGATCCCTCCTGGGAAGCAATATGTTAAAGTGATTAACACTGGGAAGCAATATGTTAAAAAGAAAAAGGTTGGTTGGTTAGAAAGAGGTTGTAATCTAGGAGATAACCTACCGACCGTAAACAAAACTATAAATGCCCTAACCGGGCATTCTTTATATATTTAATGTAGGTTAACCGAATGCCCGGTTAGGTCAACTGAATGCCCGGTTAGCTCAACTGTACGCCCTTGATGATTGGTTAGGTTAAGTCGTGATATTTTCGTTAGTTTTAACGAAAATATCACAACTTAACCTAACCAATCGTCAAGGGCGTACAGTTGATCTAACCGGGCATTCAGTTCACCTAACCGGGCATTCAGTTAACCTACATTAAATATATAAAGAAAATGAAAGGCTGCAAAAAGGAGCTACTCAACTTGTACTTGTGGTAAATGATGTGGCGTGACCGATTCTTCCGAAATCCATTTTTTACTTTGTGTGACCATATAGCGCAACAATTCTAGTAAATTTACTTTCAATCTAATATTTTAACATGTTATGATTTACTTTTTATGCCTTTACTTTATTAAAGCGAACATTTTTTATCGTACTACTCATCCTAAATATTGGGAAGCAATATGTTAAAGTGATATACACTGGGAAGCAATATGTTAAAGAGAAGTTCCTGGGAAGCAATATGTTAAAGTGATCCGAAAATTATTTAATACTTTATGTGTCCACATTAGCCTTGAAGAATTTAAAATTGTTATCAGTAGTTGGCTGTTTATTGATTAGAGAATGTTGGCAATTCTGAATTCTAGAATTTTCTCTGTGAATCTTAATGGAAGACAGATGACTGTATGAGCGTGGGTTATCGTGGTAAAGAGCTGTTTACAGATCTTAAAAGCTGTGTTATTGCTGCATACGAATCTGGAAAGAGTTAGAGGAAAACAGGAGAAGAACTTCAAATTCCATTTACGACTGTTGCTGCAGTTATAAAGAAATGGAAAGATTTTAAAACAATCAAAATTCTACCAAGGTGTGGACGACTCGTAAAATTTCAGAACGTATAGTTAGAGGAATGAAAGAGTGGCTGCTGCGAATCCACGAGTGACTGCGGGTGATATTTGCCAAACATTAAGACTGTCTAAGATCGATATCCATCCCTCTACTGTACGTTGTACATTGATAAAGAATGGTCTGCATGGAAGAGTTGCTCGAAGGAAACCTCTACTATGTAAAGAGCACAAAGAAGCTCGTTTAAAGTACGCCAAGGATCATCAAAATGATGGATTTGCATTCTGGAAGAAAATTCTCGAGACAAACGAGACCAAAATTGAATTGTTCGGGGACAACGAGCAACGGTATGTTTGGCGAATCAAATACTGCATTCGAAGAAAACGATATCGTTCCTACGGTTAAACACGGTGGTGGTACTTTGCTTCTTTTGGGATGCTTTAGTGCTTCTGGTCCAGGAAAGTCGTTGTGATCAATGGAATCTTGAATTCGAAGAAATATCAGGAAATTTTAGAAAAAAAAGTATTGCCTTCAGTTCGGGAGTTGTGAATGGGTCGCAATTGGGTACTGCAACAAGATATTGATCCAAAACCTAACAGTAAGAGCACCATGAAATGGCTTCAACAAAAGAATTTGAAGCTTCTCGAGTTGCCCACTCAAAGCCCAGATCTCAGTTTAATCGAGAATTTATGGTTTGATTTGAAAAAAAGCTGTTCCCAAGAAAAACCCTTCGAATTTGAATGAATTGCATTAATTTTCTTTAGAAGAATGGTCTAAAATTTCTACTGAGAGATGTCGAAACTTTGTAAAAAAATATCTAAATCGAATTATTAAAGTCATTCAAGCAAAAGGTAAAGACAGAAAGTACTAAATAATTTTGTAAGTAAATGTACGAAAACTTTTGCATTTCAACTTTTTTTTTATTTTCCTCAAATTCTTTGATGTTTTAAATTATATATTGGAGTTAAACTAATTTTTTTATTTGTTACATTTTGTTTCAAACGTTAACTAAGGTAAATTTTTCTTGACTATGTATGCATGATACAAAAGATGAGGACGAATATAACTGAAATATTTCTCTGTACGAATACTTATGAGCGCCACTGCAAGTAGTATTAAAGATATTGAGAAAATAATGGTTACATACAGATATATTTAAAGCGATGTAATGACATAGTTATTTCCATATGAGAACAATTCGTACAAGAGAATAGAATCGAAAGAATGATGCAGTACAGTTACATAGCAAGTGTAGCGACGGAGACGCTTTCAGATACTTTTGCGCTTTCCACACAACCACGACCAAGATGACGTCATATCAAGCCACACTCAAAGCACTTTTTTCGACCTCGCATCATCTCTCTCCTCGAAGGACCTCAGTGACACGTTTGATCCCATCATGTGAAGAACGTTGTAACAGGCCCTCATTGGCCTGGTGTCATTCACCTAATTTTATATAAAAAAAATCATTACTTTGCGTGTTATATAATACTGAAGTCATTTCATTAATCAAGTACACAATTATAACATTTCAATACAACTTTCATTCAAACAACTGCAACCTTATTTATTTCACTTAAATCTAATTTATTTTGTTTAATAAAAGAAGAAAATTCACTCTGTTAATTTCCTTAATTAACATTATTTGGTCTGAAAAGACCATTGGTGACCACAGCCGCAAGCAGTCATAATCAGTAATCATTAACCTCATTGACACTATAATTAACAATTATTATTATTATAGTGCCAACGAGGCACTGTACAAGCATCCGTCAGGCCAATGTTGGTACTTCAGATGTACCAAATACCAACGTCGACCCAAAGGATCGGGAAGTAATACAAGAATGGAGGAGTCCTAATTGAGGAGGAAACTAAGTGGAACTAGATACAAATGGACGTAATGTGTGTGCATTACGATGTCTACAATTTTGAGATAACAGGATTACATTATTGAAATTTTGGATTCTTAGCTTTAGCTTAGCACTTTTATTCATCTCGTGTAGAGAGAAGTTCAAAACACTGAATTTGATAAAAATTTGTGATATACTCAGGATTTCGGGGATAACATAAGCCATTTCTATAGTTTTATAATATAAATTAAAGGTTCCTCCAGCATTATTTTTGTTCATAATTAATCAATAATATTTACCATGAATTCAAATTCGATTTTGCTTGTACTGAATCTGAAATGCCTGATTACCACACTCGATCTAAAACATAGTTTTCAATATTGGTTATACATTCTCATGCCGAAGCACCAATATCGAATTATGGGATAATACTATAAATCAAATAGTTAAAAATCTGTGCGCTTGTAAAGTGAGTTTTCCTTTCAGCTTTAGTACACTTGTTTGGTTTTGAGTTCTGGGATTGAAAACTGTTTTTTGTTCTGCAGCAATCATTGAAGTCTGAATTTTTATTTTTCGGATATTTTACACATCCAGCAAGAAATTGGGCATTAATAAATGTCATAAACGTTAACAAATCACCAATAAAATGTTTATTACGTTTACTAAATGTCCAATTTCTTGCTGGGCATACTTCATTAACCCTTTAGCACCCGAAGATCTTTTCCGAGACTGAATAAAATAGTCTGGCAATAGCCAGACCAAAAATCAGTAAAGTGACACTGGGCGCTGAAGGGTTAAGACATTCCAATCTTTTTAATAATGGACTTTTTGTTAAAATACTATTAGCATAACGTCAAATATTGAACTGTATATTATTGGCAAAACATCCTGCGTTGGCCTCTTTAAATAAGGTCTTTCAATACACACACACACACACACACACACACCACTAAGAATGGAGATAACGCGAATATGTTCGTTAAATAGCCCCAAGAAATCATTATTGAAACTTTTTCAGGATTTTGGACTACCTCAGACCTTATGACCCTCATTGAGCTGTATCTTAATCAAGGACTTACGAGTACTACGAGTACATATTTCTCACAAAATCCAGTTTGCGCGTGGGACTGTGTAGTGCAGTGGTGCACAAACTTTTTTGATGTGAGGGCCAAGCGAAGAAAATAACTAAATGTATTAGCCTACTTACTTTCCATCTAAGTCATAAATTGGGTCACTTTTATATTCTAACTTTTTCATTGAATTGAAAAGACCCGTGGGGCCACTCAAAAGACCCGTGGGGGACACATTTGGCCCGCGGGCCAGGGTTTGTGCATCACTGGTGTAGTGTGTATACCATGTGTCCCAAATTAATGTCCTTATTTCTAAATAAATGTTCTAAGCTAAAAAAAAGGAATTGAGACACAAAGACAAACGCAATAGGTACTTAAAACATAAGCGTTTATTAACCTTAATTAACCAACATGTTCAGCGTCATCGCCAGTTTTTTCTAACACAATATTCAACGTTACACAAATGTTTGACATAACTTTTGGAAATATCTCAGCTGTGATGTTGTTGATTACCTCATAGACTTTGGTCTTTAGGTCTTCAAGTGTCTTAGTCTTGGTAGAATAGATCCTGTCTTTTATGTAATCCCACAAAAAAAAAAGTCAGGGGGTGTGAGGTGAGGTGAGTATGGGGGTCATTCCACTGGTCTATGAAGGAAGGAAGATTAGCTCCCGGTAAAATGCTTCCTCAAAAAGTTGCAAGTTTCACAAGCAGTGTGTGGAAGTGCTCCATCCTGCTGAAACCACTGTGAATATGGGCCAATACATTTATAGCCTTACTAAGTTATAGTTTATTGGTAGCGGTATCGTCTTTTCCTAATTTCTGCAAAATTATGAACAATTATTGCTTAAGTCCGAAATGGTGAAAGAAAGCTTTTAATATACAGTAGGTATATATGCTGTAGGTATATGCGAAATAAAACCCACAGATCTGTTGTTACCTTTCTGAAGAAGAAATCCCAATAATAAAATACAGTATACAATATACATCCATTATAAAATAACGGGCAAATAAAAATAGGGACTTTTTTTTAGACACCCTATTTACAGGGTGTCCCGTAAGTCCGGTCTCATAGGGAAATTTATTTTAAATTAAATTTACAAAAGTAATACATTTTCCTAAAATAACTTTTCCTATGCTCTGAGACTTATGGGACACCCTGTATGTCCGGTAGTGAAATCCATTTGCCTTTTGCTCAACATTTGCTGGAAACAGCTGCAGCAGACCTTTTCATATACCTTTGCTCGAAACTTTTAGTTCAACGGTTTTGTGCTGATTTCTTGAAGCGTGTCAACACTTCTGTGACGAACTTCGTTCACACGTTGCTGCGTTTTGCTGGATACCGGTACAGAATCTGCGTATTCACGGACATCCGCTACTGCGCACCGTTCTTATGTAAATTGGACATACATCGACGC
Source organism: Bathynomus jamesi (assembly GCA_023014485.1). Taxonomy (NCBI): domain Eukaryota; kingdom Metazoa; phylum Arthropoda; class Malacostraca; order Isopoda; family Cirolanidae; genus Bathynomus; species Bathynomus jamesi. The sequence goes on from JAJOZX010008774.1 coordinate 104,672, forward strand.
ATGATACGTTTAAACGTCGACACACGACACACGTAGGCAGGCCGCACACTGAATTGTGTGGCGATTGCGATGCGACGGCAAACCGCAAACAGTCGCCACGACCCAAATCCGCACACTGACAACATCCAACGCGACTCAGATTTCAAATTAGTACGATCTTTACTCATATCTTTGCATGCCTAATATAAAAACAAGATTTTACCACTTCGCGACTCACTGACGACTGGCAGTGCCGAGTCGCTTACGACGTACTTACGATCCGATTCCCAAAATCACGTCGCAGTCGCTGCACTGTGCGGGGCTCCCATTCTGTTAATGTAAAATCATACGCGACTCGAATCGTCACGACCCAAGTCATCAGTCGTGAGTAGCAAGACGATTCTCTGTGCGGCCGGCCGTAGACGATAGACCGCCGAACTACGGTAATGATAAATATAGCTCGATGTTAATTGGGTCATCTTGAACCGTCCAGCAACTCATAAGGAATCTCAGTTGTTCGCACAAACATCGATCTGAAACAAACAAACAAAAAAAATAGGATCAACAGTACTTAAAAAATGACAACAACAAAATCACTCATCTTCTATTGGCCTATCTTCTATATATATATATATATATATATATATATATATATATATATATATATATATATATATATATATATATATACACACAATTTACATTATAGTAGCCTCCATGAGTCCACATGCTTGCCTTATATCTCTCAAAAAACGAGTAAAAATAGATCTCTAAGATACGTTTTTCTCAAAACCGCGTCCAGTAATTTCTCCCATCAAAACATAACTCCATAAATTGGTTAAGAAAATCAATTGAAAATCAAATTGGAACGGAATCCACCAATTTATATTGCATATAAATCAGTTTGTTTCAGTCAGAGATAAAATGTAAACAAACTCATTTGTGTCACAGACATAATATAAATACATATATAAACTTCACAAGTATAAGAGAGTGAGATTAAATTGACAGAAATAGCGAGTAGGAAGCGTATTTTAAACACTGATTTGTCAAGTAATACCCGGAAATTAATCTATTTTTAGGCTTAGTATCAATACCCAGAAATTATATATTTATATATATAACTTATCACAAAAGCCATAAACAAATAATAATTTTATTATTTATGTATATACTGCGAGAGTATATAAGAAATATTTGTAAATAATAATAATAATAATAATAATAATAATAATAGCTGTGTGTGTATTTGCAACTAGATATACTGTGTCTATATATATATATATATATATATATATATATATATATATATATATACAGTATATCCAGTTGCAAATACACACACAGCTGTGTCCGGCATCATAGGAGAAATTCATATTTTTCTATTTCTACAAACCATAATTCATATTTTTCTCTTTCTACAGGCCATAATGTATGTGAGCAAGGAAGAACGAATCCAGATAATTCTACTCATAGGAAATCGGAGTCAAAGAGAGGCCGCTGCTGAATTTAACAGACTGCATCCAGACCGCGAGCCAATAACACAGAGTTGCGTTAGCAGACTTGTTGCAAAGTTTAAGGAAAAAGGAGCTATAGAAGATAAACCACGCAGTGGACCTTCAAGGAGGTCCAGTTACGATGATACAGCGACTGCTATCCTGGCTCATTTTAACAGAAGTCCCAATAAGTCTCTTCAGCGATTGTCCGCCGAGACAGGAGTGTCGAAAAGTAGCATCCATCGCATTCTTCAGGCTCACAAATGGCATCCATATAAACTTCAGATCCTACAGAAATTAAGCGAAGATGATCCCGACCGGCGGATGGAATTTTGTGAATGGGCTACGGAACAATATGCTCGAGATGCCAATTTGCCGTCCACCAGGCTGTTTTTAATGGAAATGGTGAGGTAAATCGACAGAACACCCGCTACTGGTCTCAAAAAACCCTCACTGGTATACCTCTTCAAAGGAACAAGGTGCATCTCGGGTGATGGTATGGTGTGGCATTTGGAAGGATCGCATCATAGGCCCCCTCTTTTTCGATGAACATGTCACTGGAGGCACCTACCTACGTATGCTCAAGGAAGAAGCATTTCCCAGTGTCTTGAACGAAGAAGGAAATTTCCCAACATGGTTCTAGCAAGACGGCGCTCCTGCACATTACAGCACCCAAGTAAGGGAATACCTGTACCAACAATTAATTCCCTGGTCATTGGATAGGACGTCGAGGGCCTGTGGAATGGCCAGCTAGAAGCCCGGATCTCATTCCACTAGATTTTTATCTCTGGGGCCACTTGAAAGCGTTGGTATACGCAGAGAAAATTAGGAGTGTTGAACATTTGCGGCAGCACATTATTGGGGCATGTAACACCATTACTCCTGACATCATTCACCGTGTGCTTGCTGACTGGGTATCACGTCTGAATTTGTGTATTGAAAACAATGGTGGACATATTGAGCATGTTCTGTAAATAAAAGCTTTTGTTTTGCCTTTTTATATTTTTTTCCTATGATGCCGGACTTATGGGACACCCTGTATATATATATATGTGTGTGTATATATATATATATATATATATATACACACACACACAAGGTCGAGTATGTGATAATGCACAAATATAGAGAGGTAATTTTTTTATGAGGTAGCACTTTTTGTACCTTAATATTAAAGAAATAAAAAAAATGTAGGACCATTTTTTTTTATTGTCAGTAAGGAAAAATGTAAACCCTAAATAGGTTAGTTAAGTTATGTCAATTAAGGCTAGTTGTTAGGTTAGGTTAGGTTAGGTGTATATATAGGCTACTCGTAGGAACTATTTAGGAACTCGACTGAAAACTCCACATTCAAGCCACTTGTTAGTTCTTCCTCATTTCGATGGCACTAAAATTAGTTTAAATTAAATCAGGTTAGGTTAATTACTTTTTTAGATACATGGATTTTAAAAAGTTGGCACCTTGCTTATGCAGACACGCGCAAATGTGTATATGTGTGTGTGTGTGTGTGTGTCATTCGTAGGTAAAGGCTTAATTTTACTTTATGGAATCGTCTGCTAACAGAGTTTATACGAACTTCTCAATAAAGTTTATGAAGTTATAATTAATCCAATTTACAAACAAATAAATACATATATATATGTGTGTGTGTGTGTGTGTGTGTGTGTGTGTGTATCGTAGATAAAGACTTCATATGTGATTCTGTGAGGAATTGTCACACGGTACTCTTGTAAGGTTGGAAGCAGGGTGGTGTATCGAGGCCAAAAAAAGTACCGCGATACGATACTTCATACATTGGCAAAAATGTATCGCGTTACGATACTAGATATATGAATAATATATTTTTCGCGATCGATACGATACGATACGATACATATATATATATATATATATATATATATATATGTATGTAAAGAACGACGCTTGTTAGAAGAGTGTCCGCACAAGAGGAGATGAGGCATGAGAAGGTGGCCCCTCAAAGGGCATTTGATTCCGCTCGTAGGTATGTGGGAGAATTACGAGGTTCGATTCGTGGAGGCTCTTGGTGTAATGACATATGTGACCGGCAATCGGATGATCCCGGGTTTGATTCCCGGGAGGTGCCTCATTTTTCAGCGCTCATTTTCTCCTCTCTTCTTGTGCGGACACTCTTCTAAACAAGCGTCGTTCTTTACATTATATATACACTGGGTGTCGTTTGCAGTTAAAATGTTTATATATATATATATATATATATATATATATATATATATATATACAGAGCTGGGCAGTAACGTGTTACAAGTAACGGCCGTTACGTAACGCGGTACTTTTTTAGTAACGGTAGTGGTAACGGCGTTACATTTCAAATCAAGTAACTCTTTCAGTAATGACGTTACTTTTTTAGAGAAATACATTCTTTAGTCGTTACTCGTTACTTTTTTATCGTAGCTCGCAATTAGTTTCTTTCGATCCTCACTCATTTTCATTAACCGTTAAAAATTTGTCCATTCACTATGAGCGAGGTGTGCATGTTAGCCGTTGGTATGCTGGCAGCTTACCCCCATCCACTATCTCCCCCTACACTGACAGCACTGTCAAAGTAAAAAGGCGAAGAACCCTGGAGCAGGGAGGGACCTAAGTTCAACAGAGGTTTCGTCATTCCTCTCATCTGGGCCTTCACGGCACGTTAGCTCTGCATCCTTCCCATCCACTAACTTCAAAAATATGTTTATTAAACTTAACACTCGTATACCATCTAGTTCCGCTGTTGAGTGGTTTTATTCAGTAGGGAAGGATATACTGCGTCCGAAACGAGGCTCGCTCTTAGATGCAACTTTTGAGAAGCTTGTTTTCTTAAAGGCCAATAAAGATCTTTTGAATAATAGTTCTTAAGTTTGTATATTTAGCTAATAAATGTCAATTATCATTGCCATGCACAATAACTCATTTGATTCATTTCTTTAGTATTTCGTATTATTGTCTGGCAAAACTAAACTTTCCTGGTATATTCTAGCATTAGTAAATTAGTATCAATAGTATGCTACATCCTCTGTTATGTTGCAATTCCTAGTAATAAATCTTGCAGTAATTTTGTTTCACTTTTTTTGAAAATATTATGCCTTATAAGTCATAACAATGCAATGAAGGCATGTACAGACTTCATAGCCTATGCATTAACCAGTGGATACAAATCAACACATACTCGCACAAGCGAATGTTTATATAATATAATATTTTATGTATGTATAAATTATAATATACCTACGCATATATATAATATATTTACATTTCATTAAAAGTAACGGTAACGAGTAACGGTGCCGTTACTCGTTACTTTTTAAAAATGGTAACTGTAACGATAACAGCGTTACATTTAGACTGTAGTAACGGTAACGGTAACGGCATTACATTTATAAAGTAACGAGCACAGCACTGGATATATAGACTATATAGAGGGTGCCGCAAAAGTCGCGCATCATAGGAATTTTCAGTGTTGATTATATATTATGTTTTTCTTTTAGGTAGGGGATGACTACGAAATTAACAATAGACGAGAGGGTGAGCTTAGTTTTAATGCATGGAATACCAGGTACCTCAAATCGATGAATCGGTACAGAATTTAAATTCTGTACCGATTCATCGATTTGTAGTACCTGGTATTCCATACATTAAAACGAAGCTCACCCTCTCGTCTATTGTTAATTTCGCAGCCTAAACGAAAAAAAATATATATATTATAGTCAACACTGAAAATTCCTATAATGCGCGATTTTTGCGCCATCCTGTATATATATATATATACTGTGTGTGTATATATATATATATATATATATATATATATATAGAGAGAGAGAGAGAGAGAGACCATAAAATTATCGTTGGTGCCATGTTAAGCCTTTCACTAGTGCAATTAAAATTCTTATAATTTCTTTGCCTGTCATAAAGGTGTAAGTGAGGTACATAAAACAAAAGCATGAAAATTCCTCTAAGGAACCTAAAGGCACGTAATATTATTACATATACTCATAAACTTACAACCTTTGTCACAATATATATATATATACACGTGTGTGTGTGTGTGTGGTGTGTGTGTGTGTCTGTGTGTGTGTTTGGTTACCTTGTGGAATCACAACAATTTTTATAATATATACCAAACTCATCGCAACATGAACGTGCGTATAGCGACAGTGGTAGTGTCGTCATAATTTCACTTTTTTTTTATTGAAATCATTAAATATCGCGAAAATATAGAAGAACATTTAAGTTAGGTTTGCTTGTTTGGTTAGGTTAGGTTAAGCTAATTACGTTGTTGAGATTAGGTTAAATGTTGCCATTCCCATTTGAAAACATAAAAATGTTGCCCTTTCGTAAGATAACCAAATATGTGTGTGTGTGTGTGTGTGTGTGTGTGAAAATGGATGTTTTTAAAATATAATAATTTTATTAATAAATAAAATATAAATGAATCAAATAAATTTCTGAATATGGTAAACATTTAATTTAATAAAAGGATGCTAACTACTTTACTTCTTTTAATTAAAATAAAAGCTAATAGGGGGGAAAACATTTGCTTTGCCGGACATTTCGTTTTCTAAACTGTTTAACATTCTAAATGATGTTTCACATAAAAAAGGTTCGGTGTTTATTCTGTACTGTCGTCATATAGTCGCAACACCGTTTCCCGTTAGATCAACGAGGTTAAACGACGATAGATCTGTTCAGTATTTGAATTGATGAGGTATTGAGGTAGTGACCCGTGGTTCAGATTCCATAGGATTCTAGAGGTCCCCTCTTTGCCCTTTACTGTTTTTAAATGAGGTTAAACAACCTCATTTATTATTATTATTATTACTATTACTATTACTATTATTATTATTACTATTATTATACCCACAGAATATGAATGTCGCTTGACCTTATACCTTTATCGCAATTTAGAGAATTAGTAATAATATGACCTCCGTACTTTACTCTTGTATATCTTCATATTATCTAAATACCTTTTAAGAATTGCTACACTGAAGCTAGTATCCTTAGTGACTACATACTTCAACAATTGAAGACCTTTGATTACATATAATGTTTAAAAACCTCGTGTCATGTGTCATTATCAGCCAGAGAGTGTTTGCTTTAGTATCGTTAATGCAACACTCGTTTAAGTTTGAAAGGACTGAAGCGATTATGTGAGATTCCATCATCAATATAAGCTTTAAAGAGTAAAGGTATCAGTAGTAATCCTTGTCAGACTCCAGTTGAAATTTTGAAAATAAAATCAGAGAACACATTACGTCATTCAAATCTAGATAGATGCCTGATGGGAGTACCGTGTATATTAAATGTATAAGTTCGTCTATTCGTAGATCGAAGTTTTTGAAACAACTTTCCGTTACTGATCTTCTCGTGCATATTTTGCTTATATCAAAAAATCAGCAATATAAATTGGAGTTATGTTCACTATATGTATCATATTTACTGTTTCTTTTAATATAACCTTGGTTAACCTTGATTTTGCTTCCTCCAGAATTGTTTATTCTGACGAAGGTCAACCTTTTCACTCCACCTTAGACCTACAGTTTAAAGTGGAATCCGAACCACGCCCAACCAGCATCCCAGCCCAGCGTCTTAACCACTAGGCTACCCATTTATCTACCAACCAATTTCTTTTTATTGTGTGGAAGGATGAACAGCTGGGTTTTTGCTGCGCACCGCCTGCCGTCAGCGGGTCTCGATCCCGGGGCCGATGGATTCGTAGTCAGCGACGCTAACCACTACACTACCGAGGCGCGTATATCATTAAATAAATCGAATAATCAAAGGGAGGGAGCACGCAAAATTTTCAACCTTCTCTCAAATCTTGATAATTACTAGACAATACACGCCTTTAGGTACACCTGTCACCGGGCTGATAAAGATAAGAGGAGGGGGGGTTGGAAAATTTCTCCCCATATCAAAAGGGGACATATGTAAGGGGGTCTCTAGCTTGAATAGTTTGGGAGTGAAACCATTATTAAAAAAGTAAATAAGATTTTTTCTTCGACGAGTAATAAGGAATAATCCCCTGTATACGCAGAATTGCACGTCCTGGAGGAGACTCTCATGTAAGCCCATCTATCAAATGGGGAAAAGGAACAGACCTACACCCATTTTGTCGACAAAACCAAATAATCGACACTATAAAAAACTAACGCACCCTAACCTAGCGTAACCTAACCTAACCTAACCTAAATTAACTTTACTCACAGTAAATTGTCGACTGTAGGAAAATAGGGAACACCCTGTTTATTTAATTTTTAACCTATTTCCAAAATTTGTGTTATCAGTATTTTTTTTATGTAGTAAGGAGGGGGCTAAGGGCGAGCGCCTGTAAAAGTGACCTCCTCCACAGAAGACAGAAAGAGCCAAAAAGGTTGAAAAGTTGTGTAGTATATGGGAGAGGAGGGGCGACAAGCTTGACCTTCGTGAAATGAGGAATCATCGCACGGAACATTTGAAAGGTTGAAAAGTTGTTTAAGATGCACGTATGTGTAGTGAGGAATAGAGGGAGAAGCGTGTATTTGAGAGCATGCTGATCAGCTAAGGAGGACAGTGACAGGAGAAACGGGAGTTCCAGCACTCCCTGTCTCCTGCGTAATATCTACCCCGGAGTACTTCCCTGGTCGATTGGTGTCTACAATCTCCTCCACACAATTTACATCCACTGTATACTCGTTTCAAGGAATACATCTAATTTCTTCTACAGATTTTTCGAGGTGGTTTCATATGACATGACCACTTTCGGAAAAAAATTCGCCTAGAAATCTAAAATTTCTAATAAGAATAAAACATTACTAATAAGTAATAAGTGTGTTATGTTTGTGAAACTTTATTGCTTATTTTTTAATTCTTTTTATACTCTAAAAATTTTATTCTAGGCGAACTTTTTTCCGGAACTAAATACATTAAATCAATTTCAATAAAGTTATGAAATATTGCATCAGGCGAAAGATTTTTTACATAAAAATAAAGTCTGAATTAAAAAAAAAAAAAAAAAATCATTTTTTTTTTTAAATATTTTCTCATCCTATTTATTAAACACGAGCAAGATTATAATGGCAGTCGGACATCAAATACCCAATGCATAACTTACTTTAACCGAAGTAAAGACTGAGGCCGGTGTTCGAATCCCTGTGGTGTTGGTAATAATAGTCGAGGAATTAGCGTAATGGACTGCATTCGTATGACATGAGCGCTTGCAAATTTCTATGTACAACTCCTCATTCATTACAAGTTTAACTTATTAAGTAAAGTTGGTTGGTTGTGGTGGACTAATTATGGTTGACAATTTATTACGATTTTTTTCACTTAATCTTTTAAGTTATTGCTATTAACAAGATAATATGGATCAATGAAAGAAAGCCACCCCCAGCCTTCTTTAGTTAGCTTTATAAGGCTAACTAACGAAAATATAACTACCTAGCCTAACCAATCGTCAAGGGCATACAGTTGACCTAACGATTGGTTAGGTTAGGTCGTGATATTTTCGTTAGTTAGCCTTATAAAGCTAACTAAAGAAGGCTGGGGATGGCTTTCTTTCATTGATCCCATAATATATATATATATATATATATATATATATATATATATATAAGGAGTATCATCTTCATCAGACTCAGGCTCAGTACCACAAGGAAAAGTATTAGCTCCGCTATGCTTCATAATCATGCTAACTGACATAGATGAGGACGTTACCGTTACCAGAGACAGCACAGTAACATCCTTTACGGATGACACAAAGATCAGTTGAAAAATAAGAAACCCAGAAGATATAGGATCTCTACAAACCGACATGAACCGAATCTACAAGTGGACGGAAGACAACAATATGAAGTTTAACACTGAGAAATTTCAGTTGTTACGGTATGGAAAAAGAGAAGACCTAAAATCCATGGAATATTATACACCAAATGGACAGGAAATTTAAAGAAACTTTAGAACAAAAGATTTAGGGGTTGTAATGAGTGATGATGCGAAATTTGAAACACAAAATAAGATAGCAGTAAACAGAGCAAAGAGAATAACGGGGCAGATATTAAGAACCTTTAAATGAAGGGATAGGAATGTAATGATTCCTCTACTAAAGACTCTGATCATACCCAAATTGGAATACTGCTCAGTCCTAGCATTCCCATATAAAAAGAGAAGACATTAGACAGCTGGAAGGGATTCAGAGAAGCTTCACAGCCAAGATCAAGGAGTGTAAAGAACTAAATTACTGGGAAAGGTTGCACGAACTATCAAAACAGGTAAAACAAATTAAGGGAAGGGAGGGGGCGGTGCTGCAAAGAGATGAAGAGATAAAGGATAGATGGAAGGAATATTTTGAGGAATTATTAAATAAAGAAAACCCAAGATCTTTCTATGAGGATGGATTACCAAATGTAGCTATGACAGGACAAGTGGGGAGGATGGAAGTGAGTCGTGCTCTGAATAGGATGAAAAATAACAAGGCGACTGGCCCAGACGAGATACCAGCCGAGGCATGGAAGGCACTGGGAGATGAGGGGGTGGATCTGGTGTGGGATCTAATGCAGAAGTTGTTTGACCAGGAGGTGATTCCGGATGAGTGGCGGACCAGCATCATAGTGCCTATATTTAAAGAGAAGGGAGACGTACAAGATTGCACGAATTATAGAGGGATCAAGCTAATATCACATACAATGAAGATATGGGAGCGAATAGTGGAGAGTAGGTTGAGAGACGAAGCGGAAGTGTCAGTGGAATAGTTTGGATTTATGCCGGGAAGGAGAACGACAGATGCAGTTTTTGCATTGAAACAGTTGGCAGAGAGGTACAGAGAGGGGCAGAAGGCGTTGCACATGGTTTTTATTGACTT
>JAJOZX010008774.1:117500-142500 GCA_023014485.1 Bathynomus jamesi
ACCAATGGCAACGGGTGCCAGGGAAAAATTCCTACACCATCAAATAGTGTGCAAGATTTGGTTTAACCTTTTCTTGAACTGATCCACAGAGGAACTGTTCACAATTTCTGAAGGTAGCCTGTACCACGTGTCACAGATCTTATAGGTAAAGTAATTCCCACACACACTAGTGCTAAGCCGTTTCCAATCCAACTTCCAACCATTGTTGCGAGTTGAGCTATCATTTAAACTAAACATGCTTCTAAAATCGACATCGTCGAACCCGTGTAAGAGCTTGTAAACCTCGATAAGTTGACCGCGCAGCCTCCGAGTTTCCAGCGAAAACAAATTCAAGGCGTGTAAGCGTCGATTGTAGCCCATATGCCTAACGGAAGGGATTAACTTTGTGGCCCTCGCCTGCACTCTCTCCAACCTGTCAATATTTTTCCTGAGGGTGGGCGACCAGAACTGCACAGCGTACTCCAGGTGCGGCCGAACCAGGGAATTCTACAGAGAGAGCACAGTCTCCTTCTGAAATCGAAATTGCCTCCTGATATAACTCAACAGCTTCTGGGCTTTCTTTACCAGCTCTACGCACTGTTTGGTAAACTTAAGGTCGCTGCTAATTAGCACACCCAAGTCCTTTTCCAAACCAGTGGCCTCGATATTACTTCCCAACATGGAGTTGTCCGACTTGGGATTGGCGTAGCCAATGTGCATGACCTTGCATTTACACAAGTTAAACGGCATTTGCCATTTTTCGGACCACTCTCCCATCCTACGTAGGTCCGCACGCAGCTGCTCGAGAGAGAGAGAGAGAGAGAGAGAGAGAGAGAGAGAGAGAGAGAGAGAGAGAGAGTCATTTTCATATCATAATACATAGAACATTTTTTTTAGCGTATGCTATTTTTCAATTCTTATCAAAGCATTTTCTTTTGAGGCATACTTAATTTTAGATAACGTTTCGTGACATTTTAGGGGACAAAGAAACACCTTTGAAATAATTTCAAAAGAAGATCCGTTCTTAAAAATATCGTTAGAGAACTTTCTTAAGTGCAGGACAACACAATACAGGAAAGCACGCTACAGGGAGATGCAAAAGTAGCCTCAGAGGATGAAATACCCCCTGCCAAAGAGAGATATAACAAGAACACAAAAGAGAAAGAGAGGGATACCAGGAACACGAAAGGAGAAAGAGAAAGATACCAGGAACACTAATGAAAACTCGCCGAAGACAAAAAAAAACACTGAGTAGTGAAGAAGTGGCGGCGGAACAGAAGAAAGCAATCAAATCACATAGGGCTCGTAAGGAGATTAAACGACGGGCCATATGCGAATACTATAAAACAGGGTCGTGCATAGATGGATCAAACTGCAGGTACAGTCACCCAAAAAAATGCTTCGCTATGATGAGGAATGGAAGATGCAGATACCGACAAAACTGCCACTTTTTCCACCCTCCTATGTGCAGACAGTCACTGACAGAGAGAAAATGCCTAAATATAGAGTGCCCATATTTTCACATAAAGGGTACCCAAAGAAGAGAACGGGGAAGAACAGACCCTATCCGTATTAGAAGTAACAACAGGAGCCAGGAAACAAATTTTTTAGAGGAAATGAAAACGATAAAAGCACAGCTTGCCCTGCTAACAAGAAAGGACAGGATTCCGCAGGTATATTCCCCACACCATTACATACAGCACTCCTCTATCCAACACCACCCACTGATAATACAACAACCACAGTGGTATCAAGGGCCGCAACCCCAATTCTCCCAAATGCAGCTGCTCCAACCAATAACACCAAGCAGGAACCGACATCGACCTCGAAATGACCAGCATATAGGAAAACTGAACACGGAAATTAGAAACCCGATAAATGTTTTATACACAAATATTCAAGGCAAATATTCAAAGTTATACGGACCATACAGGCTGCAAATTACAGTACTTCAGAATTTAGCTACCGAAGCCAGCATAGATATCATATGCCTAACGGAAACACACTTGCATAAATGCGAAAAAGGCTGTGAAAACTGTATCGAGGATACTGAAATAGCACTGCTGGACTACAACATACACAGAGCAGATACAGTGGCTAGACGAGGGGGAGGGTGTTGCATCTACTTGAAAAACACATACACATGTGAAGTGAAGGTAAACAAATCAAACAGCACAGTCGAAGAATTATATTAGAAGTAAAAGAACTGAACCTAACCATTATGAACATCTACATTCTACAGACCACCAAACACCACAAAAAGTGAATTCCAATTTGCTACAAATGAAATAGAAAACATATTAAAATTACTTGAAACTCCAGCAACAAATATTCTAATTTTCGGAGATTTTAATTTCCCATTCATAACATGGAAGAAAAATGACGAAGTTATATATGTCGAGAAGTTTCATGGCAACATTACAAAAGATGATAGAACCCAAACAACAATGCTATTAGATATTATGGAACATTACGCCCTTACCCAGGAAATCTGTGAAGCCACAAGAAAAGAGAACGTTTTGGATTTAATCTTGACAAATAACAACGAGATAATAATAAATAAAAAAGTAACGCACGCAAAGTTCTCCGACCATAACCTCATCGATATACAATTGAAGTTAGCACCCAGAGGTCCGAAAATGCATCCTAGAGAGTCGGAAGCAATATTTGAAGGCTTGAACGTAAATTCAAAGAAAGTAAATTGGGAAAACGTAAATAAAGATTTAAAGGAAGTAAATTGGGAATTGCTACTTCACGAGAAGACTCCAAACGAAATACTATGTATGTATAATACAAACTGAAACCAGACTTATAATAATGAAACATATTCCAGAGAGACAGAAAAGAAAACATAGCAAGCTTGAGAGGAAAATCAGGACACTATTCAGGCAACGAAGACAAACCGTAAAACATCTCCACAGATGCACAACTGATGCAAAGAGACTCAAACTAGAGAAGAAACTCGGCGAAATAGAAATGAACCTAAAGCAAACATTCATACCTAAGACAGACGAGGAGGAAAACAAGGTAGCAGAAAACATAAAAAATAACCCAAAATACTTCTACACGTTTGCGAAAAGGAAAATGCAGTGTAAGGAGAGTATTGGTCCGTTGATTGACGGGGAGACTAAATACACAAATGACCCGAAAAAAATAAGCGAACTACTTAGGGAACAATTTAAATATGTGCTTAGCACCCCTAAGTCCGAGGTGGAAGTGGAAAACCCAGACGAATTGTTCGACATAGATACAAATCAACCACGAACAAATTCTGGCACAAACCTATTAATGGACTTCGAGTTCACGGAAGATGTAATCAATACTTTATCACAGATGCGAGACAATTCAGCGCCAAGGCCAGATACATGAAGTGCCACGTTTCTGAAGAAATGTAGAGAGAGTATTGCCAAACCGCTATACTTACTATGTAGGAAATCACTCGACACAGGACAAATTCCACTCTCCTTAAAGAACGTGAACATTGCCTCCCTATTTAAAAGTGGTAAAAGAGCAATGCCCAAGAATTATCGGCCAGTGGCTCTCACCTCACACCTTATAAAGTGTTTTGAACGTATAATTAGAGGTAAAACTACCTACTACCTACAAGAAAAAGACCTATACAACCCAAACCATGACTTCAGGGCTGGAAGATCATGCCTATCACAGCTATCACAGGAGAAAATATTGGAAACATTGTGTCGAGGACAAAACATAGATGTAATATATACGGACTTTGCTAAAGCCTTCGATAGATGTGACCATGGAATCATAGCACACAAACTTAGAATACAGGAATTACTGGAAAGCTAGGAAGGGGGATATTTAATTTCTTGACGCAAAGAACACAAAGTGTGGTGGTAAACGGAAAATACTTGAAGGCTTTGTCTCTAACCTTAGAAATGAAATAGAAACAAACTGGAATGAGAGAAGAGGCAGATTTTGTACAGTCCTAGCTGCTGTGGGACAGGGGTCCATGAAAATGAGGATGGAAAATTCCCTCAGAATACGAGGCCCAAAGCTTTTCAATGCCCTACCGAGAGAAGTAGGGAATCTCCAGCACACCGACCTGAATAACTTCAAGAACCAGCTGGACAGATTCCTGTGCAAAGTCTCTGACCAGCCATGCGTGGCTGGCTACGAGGGCAGGAGGAGATCAGACAGCAATTCCCTCCTTCACTAAATCCCACAAATGAGGTGGGATGCTGCAGAGGGGTCGGCCCCAGGTCGATCTTGAACCGTCGTTCGAACTCGCACAAAGTAACACAAAGTACAAGTACAGTGCGTTCGAAAAGTCTCTTCGCAGTGCTATGTTAAACGCATAGGAAATTGAAAAACTACAATGTTTTCATTCAACCACGATTTAGTGATTTTATTACATAACTTTTGATTTTACAGCATGTGTTGAAAGTGTTTACCACCATTTTGCAGGCACAGAGCAACTCGTCTACACTTGTTGTCAAACACTTTTTTTAGTGTGTTGGTTGATATTGAAACAATGTAAATGGATATTGCGGTTTTTAAGTTCTGAATTGTTTTCGGGCGGTCTTTATAAACAACACCTTTTGCTACTCCCCACAAGAAATAGTCGGGCGGCGTAAGGTCTGGGGATCGTGGAAGCCAAAGCCCCCTTGAAATTATGCGATCCCCAAACACATCATGCAGTAGCTCCATCGAAAGGTGAGCAGTGTGCGCAGCGGCACCATCTTGCTGGAAGTATGCATTCAGTATTTCCATTTCGTTTAGCTGTCCAATAAATGGATACAGAATTTCTGAACAGTATCTTTCAGCATTTATCGTGTTCTCAAAGAAAATGGGACCGACAATTCGCTTTCTTGATATTGCAACCCAAACGCCGATTTTCTGGTCGTGCAATGGTGTTTCATGAATAGTGTTTTATGAATTTTTTACCAAGCTATCGACACACACTATTGCTACGATCCCAACTCTGTCACAGTACTGACACGATCGAGTTTAAACCGGATGAAACCGGCTTAGCGCGCATATACTGGCTATAGCACGTTGACTGCGGAGAGACTTTTCAACGCACTGTGTATATATACTGTATATGAAACACGAACTCGCGGTGCATTTTGCTCCTGAAAAATCGTGCACCCGGACCTATAACGACAGGAGTGCCTGCAATACAAAATAACGACATAGGCACGAAAATCAATATGGACCAGCCTGTTCATATGATAACACAGAACATTGTTGCTTCCAGTGGTGGTAAGCTACGTACGGAAACCTCATTAGTACATTGACCCTCTATGTACTTGGCAATGATACAGCGAGCTGCCATGATATTGAATAAGATAATGCAAACCTCATTCCAATCGAAAACTCAATCCAAAACTCAATGCAAAGTTCCTGAAACACCTTTATCTAATATGTTAAGAAAAAGGATTCTCCATGCTTGATTGGCCTTCACAAAGTCTAGATTTAAACCCAATTGAACATCTCTTGGATGAACTAGAAAGAAAAATTCAATTACGAAACAAACCCAACAAACAAGGATCATCTGTTTGAAATTCCGGAGGAATAGCGGAAAAGAATTAGCCAGGAAAACATGCAGGAAATTTTTTCGACTCACTGCCCCGCCGCCTGCGTGATGTCATCAAGAATAAGGGGGAGCGCACAAAATATTAATTTTAATAAAAATTCTAAATTTGTCCGCAAGTACAGGGTGTTTATAAAGTCACGCGAGTGAATGTGAATGTACACTTCACCATATTCACTTACGTGACTTTATGAACACCCTGTATCACATTTATTGAATCACTTTGATTTACAGATACTTTTGGACACTCACTAGTATACAGTATATATAAATATATATAGAATATCATTCATGTGTGTGTGTGTGTGTGTGTGTGTGTGTGTGTGTGTGACTAAAATCCGTCATAATTATCCATCTGGAATATCATTACGAACCGACTGCTTTAATTTTACACAATAACTCAATTCATCAGTATTAAACCCTTTCTCGTACGAGAGATATAAAATTACGAGATTACCTTGCAATTTCTCTTCATATTAGAATAAGTACCTGTAATAATAAGCCTATCCATTCTTACTATCCTCAAAAATTGTACATACTTTAATAATTTCTGTTAATAACAATCCCTTTTGTTCCTATGAAGGCCTAGCTGCAATTATCAACTGTTCTCTAAAGATCTAAAAAAAATATGATGGATGAAAATCAAATTTAACTCTTGCTTTAGTAACCATTGTTCCTGGATTACGACAGTAATCCTCTTCAGAGACTATATAAGTCCTTCAAATTATTGTGGGTATTTCTTATTAATGGTATACTACCTGAAATTGATTCTGAACTAATCTCGGCCATTCCTAAATCAGTCTTAATTATACTTACCTCCGATGTCTCTTCAATGAAAAGTTATTGTCGAGATAGTTCAGTGTGTAACATCTCTTCATTATAAGCCAAGTGACAACACTGAGTTAGGGGGTTCGAATCTCGATGACGTTGGTAATAATAATAATAATGGAGTTAAAGCAATGGGCCGCATTAATTGGCCTAAGCGCTGTGCCAGTTTCTGGCCCTCCTCACTGATTATTATTGTCGAGATACAAACTCGGGATCACTTTAACATATTGCTTCCCAAAGCGTTCGGGAAGCAATATGTTAAAGTGATCCCTCCTGGGAAGCAATATGTTAAAGTGATTAACACTGGGAAGCAATATGTTAAAGAGAGGTTCCTGGGAAGCAATATGTTAAAGTGATCAAGTGATTATATAAAAATATTGGTGCTACTATAGCGTGCGGTCTACAACATATTTACAAATTCAATTACATTAAAACAAAAACTTTAAAGGACAAATAAAACACAATTCATTCTATGCGATATAATGCCCGATTAGGTTAACTGAATGCCCGGTTAGGTCAACTGTATGCCCTTGACGATTGGTTAGGTTAAGTTGTGATATTTTCATTAAAACTAACGAAAATATCAACTTAACCTAACCAATTGCCAAGGGCATACAGTTGACCTAACTGGGCATTCAGTTAACCTAACCGGGCATTATATCCCATAGAATGAATTGTTTGTTTTATTTGTCCTTTAAATTTTTTGTTTTAATGTAATTGAACTAATATTTGTCATGATTCCCCCTTTTATAGCCCCCCTTTTTTATTGTACTCCTTATCCTAAATATTGGGAAGCAATATGTTAAAGTGATTAACACTGGGAAGCAATATGTTAAAATGATATACACTGGGAAGCAATATGTTAAAGAGAGGTTCCTGGGAAGCAATATGTTAAAGTGATCCCAAACTCGCGTATTAACCTTTTGTACATCATACACTAGTTTTCTCTAAGAATGAATAAGGACGTCTGACGTTAACTACAATAAAAAAGTAGAGTAGTATGGTATGCACCCTGTAAAAAATATCGTTCTAACAATATTTTACTGGCAGTTTTGAGTGCCAAGTTTTTACTATTAAATCTACCTTGCATACTATTTCGTTAACGTAACATACGCTTCTATAGTGCATAGATTTAAGTGTTTTTTTTAACAATGACTGTATTTCTTAAACTTATTCTTAGTGTCAGCAAAGGATTAATATAAAAGCTTTCTGTCCATTATCCATTTGTCAAAGGAGCATCACAAACCTAACGTTGAAGTTAGGGCACGGAGTATTAGTTTTAATTTTGTTGTTGTTTATAGACCTCCCGTTCAACCCCTTGATACCGATACTAGATTTTACTCACTTCTTGGTAACTTTATTGATAATTGGAATAGTATAATTGTCGGAGACTTTAACTGCCCTAATGTTAATTACGAGACTTTTACTGGTAATGAGGAGGGTTTGAGACTGATTGAGTTAATGGAAGATAATTTTTTACGACAGATGGTTACCGAACCAACGCGCGGTGACAATATTTTAGACGTGGTGATGACGACCGGCGAAAATATAGTCGACGGTTTAGAAGTAGGCGAGAGTTTAGGATGTAGTGATCATCAAATTCTTAGGTTTAAGCTATTGATAGAAAACACTAAGGATAGTAACGTAATAGAAGTCCCTGATTTTCGTAGGGCCAATTTTGATAGTTTTGCGGATAGGATGAGAGTAGTGGACTGGGATAACTTATTTATAGGTAATGACACAAATTTGCATTGGGAGGTGTTTAAAGAAAGTTTTATGAATATCGAAAGGGAGTTTATTCCTCGTAGGCCAATGCGTGCTAGAAATCATGGTAGGCCCAAGTGGTGGACTAGGGAAATAGGCGAATTCATGAACGAGCGTAACAGAGCGTATAGACTTTTTGTTATTCTTCATACTTTTTTTTTCCTTATTTGCATGTCTGTAACTCTCTTCATTGCATGTCTGTAGTTTGCATGGTATGATAGTGTTTGAGTTAAGAATGTGTTGCATGGTTTGTAATGCGTTCTTATTTTACTTCTTTTCATCTTCCACCCCTTTCCGGCAGAGTGGGCTGCATCCTCTACCTCCCTATGGAGTGGACGACCGGTCTGCAACAGCTGGAAGTATTCTCTTCGACTATTTTTCCGACTTGTCGGCAGTGGCAGGCGGATGATGATGGTGTCCTTCTTTCTCTTTTTCTGAATGAATTTTAACCCCCGAGTGTTAGGTTTTGCTACTTACTTAACCCCATATTCTCTTCTTTTAACCCCTTTCTTCTTTCTCTCGGACTAATCTTAGAGTGGATCTTAAGGACTTTGTTAGCCTTAGCTTCTGTAGATCGGTAGATTCCTTCAATTCTCGCCATATATAGGACCCTCAAGTTGAACATTTGGTTCGTGGGTTCATCAACACCAATTTACATCATCTACCCATGTGCTTCGTTACATAAAAATAATAATAATGGGGTTGTTTATCCTCCTTCGCAACACTCAAGTTCATATGACGGAGGGAGACACTCTTCCTCACATAGTTCTTCCACGTTAGTCTGCTGTTTTCAGGGTGAATTCCAGACCCAAGAAGAAAAATATTCTTGAACTGGGAACTAAAGCTCGAATGCGTCTTCTTCTATTAAATTCAATTCATTCATTAATATTTAGCCTCTGTCGTTCTTCGGAGGGAGAACTATCAAGTATAAACCACTAGATACGTCAGATTCTTCATCAAGTATAAATCACTAGATACCTCAGGTTCTTCATCAAGTATAAACCACTAGATACCTCAAGTTCTTCATTGATGTTTAGGCGACCGATGAGTTCACATGACGCCTCTGATTTAGCGGAGGATTAGGAATGTTGGGACAAAGGTCGGAGGGAGAAGCAGAAAGACGAGAACTGCACTTTGTCGATTTTCAGGACAACCTTCTGCATGAGATTCATAAAATGGTCCGGGTTCTTAATTAGTGATTCGCGACCATGGGCGTACGAGGTAGGGAGTCTGGAATCCATGGACCTCTCCCCGAGTCGTGCCTTCCCATACTTTATGTCGGGTCCATTTTGTCTCCTTTTCATCGGGTCCATCCTATAAAGAAGGGCAAGAGGGAGAGGAGATGAAGAAAGAAAGATAAAAATAAGAAAGATAAATGGTATTCAGGTGAAAAAAAAAAAAGTTTGATAGCTACCAACTAATTCAGACAAACGCAACTCTTCCCATTGTTTATTTACACGTTTAAAAACTACATATTCTTAATTGTTAATCCTAGAAATATTTTACTTTATCACATACAGAAGGGTTAGTTAATTGATACAATAAGCTCTGGTCTTCTAAAAGATTATCTCATAAGGTACTAAATCAATCTTAAGGATTGGAGCTGTCCGTCCAGGGGGTCCCTAGCCCGTTGGGTCCAATCCCTTTGGCCCCCCCCCCCCAGAGGCTATTTAGCTCGTACGCCTATGTTCGAGACGACATATTTCGATTCTTTGAAGGGTTGAATGAATATGCAATAAATATACAATGAATATACAATGAGTATGCAATCATCACTTTTAATCGCGAGTCTTGGGATTAAAAGGAATGGTAAAATAGAAATACGGTTTATGGATTCTTGCGCTTCTTTCGTTTCACGAAAGAAAGGCATGCGTACCCTTTACCTCAATCTCACATGATACTATTCACCAAAATGTCTACCCCTCCTGTTATTACCTGGATGCGGAAGACTGCTCAACGTCTCTGGTGATAGAAAGACGCTGGCAAAAGAGGAATGGGACGGGAGAACCCCCATTAACCTCGCTTCTCACTGGAGAGCTTGAATCAGTACTATATTAAAACTGAACATACGTGAGGAACTCTCTCTCTCTCTCTCTCTCTCTCTCTCTCTCTCTCTCTCCATATATGTACATGATTTTAATGCACAAATTTCACTACTCACTTCATTTTCGGATTCGTCGAGTATTTCAAAATCATTAATTTTTTTTTTTTTTTTTTAAATAAACTCTCCGCTTTGAACGCGGGCATTTTCAATTTTCATTTTCATTCCCTCCCGGAAGTAAACGAATTGCAGCGGTGATACAAAACACAATACTGTTTTGTTCTGTTCATTGGGGTACGAACTGTTACTTTCTATTTAGTGTCATCTCCATTTTCATCCGTTGTCCTCAGTTGGGAATTTTCGAAGTGGAGATTCAAAACTCGAGGAATCAATTTTTTTTCGATTTTTGAAAACGTAAAAAGACACCGTGACGCAACATCGAGGCTCGAGCGGTATTTCTTCTTCTAAAAAAAAACAAAAAAAAACTAATCCTATACAATGAGAATGCAAATGGATCGATTAAAAAATCATCTCCTTTGAGATTCCCACCTACTGACTTCTCATTTTCGGAAAAAACCTGAAGTGGAAAGAAATTTCCATATAAACTTGCGACCTTTTAAACTATATTCTGAGGCATGCTCTACACGCTACATCGTACGAGTTAATTCCACTTTCTGACGTGTAGAACGTCAGTCATGAAACATATTTACCAACTCTCTTCTGAGGGTCACAGCAGTGTATTATAAGATTCCTCGCAAATCTTAACTATCAAGTCTTTGTAGAAAAGGAGCTCTTTATCACAAGACAAAAGATCTTCAAAATGCGTAACTTCTATGCCTTTGTTTATTCCCTCGTCCGTGCAGTGCATTCCCCTCATATACGTGTCAGGAAGATAGGAGTTATATGAGGGAAGGAGGGATGGTGGAGGGAGGGAAACAGCTTCTTATATACGGCACTTCCCCTCAAATATACTAATATATTCCAGCAGTGCCATGAGCTTTAGGAAGAAAAAACCTACTTTCAAAGTTTAAGTACAAGATGACACTAAGATTTACAATATATCTTCCTCATATTTGGCTTTCAGAATTTGAAATTATTATTATTATTATTATTATTATTATTATTATTATTTTAGTTATATATATTTATTATTTGGGGGGCCATAAAATTGCATGAGATACATCTTGGTTAAACTTGGTTTTGCTTCCTCCCGAATTGTTCATTCTGACGAAGGTCAAGTTTGTCACTCCACCTTAGACCTACAGTTTAACGTGGAATCCGAACCACGCCCCACCAGCAGCAGCCCAGCGTTTTAACCCCTAAGTTAGACAGGGTACCCATTTATCTACCAACCAATTTCTTTATTGTATGGAAGGATGAACAGCTGGGTTTTGCTGCGCGCCGCCTGCCGTCAGCGGGTTTCGATCCCGGAACCGATGGATTCGTAGTCAGCTACGCTAATCACAACACCACCGAGTTATACCGTGATATACCGAGGTGTGTATATATATATATATACCGTGTGTGTGTGTATATATATATATATATACACACCGTGTGTGTGTATATATATATATATAAAATCGTGTATCGTATATGTATTTATATTGTGTCACGTATTTTAGTGATAGCTGCTGTGGCTATAAAATAAATTAAAGTGAACACGTGACTTGTCATATATTGAAAAATCTTGACGCCCTAGAATTAATTTACGGCCATTTTAACATCAAAGAATAATTCCCCTTTTTCCCTTTTTGTATTATCAAGGAATTTGAATTAAGAATAATAAATTGATAACGAAGAGAATAAAAACTATACGATATTATTCCTATTTCATGGTCCAATATTTACTTGCATTATTATTATTAATATTATTATTATTATTATTATTATTATTATTTAGAAACGACACACAAGTGTCGTTATTATTTAGAAGTAAGTTATAAATGTATTACTATTATATTCAATCTCTTTTACATTCCAATCGAATTGAGAGGACAATTCTCGAATTTTGAAAATTATGGATTTAAC
This sequence comes from Bathynomus jamesi, assembly GCA_023014485.1. NCBI lineage: Eukaryota > Metazoa > Arthropoda > Malacostraca > Isopoda > Cirolanidae > Bathynomus > Bathynomus jamesi. The sequence goes on from JAJOZX010008774.1 coordinate 129,701, forward strand.
CTAATTTAATTTAACGTAACCTAATCTTAAACTAACTTACCGAGCCTTAACTTAGCTTGCCTAACATTAATGTCAGTAACTTAATCAAATATATAGTTTACGAATGACGTACAGGAGGTTATATATATATATATTAGGGTGGCCCTTATTTTTCAACGTTTGAAATTACTTGCTCCCAACCCCTAATCTTCTTCCAATATATAAAAAAGTGCTCTGTGCAAAATTTCAGCTCAATTGGGCTATATTAAGATGGCCCCCAAAGGCCCTAAAGTTTCAAAATTCACCGATAATTGGTATTTCTAATATAAAACCTTTATAATTCATTTGCAAACTTTGTTTGGGAAAATAATCACAAAGCATAATCGAAAGTGAATTTTATTTACAACAAATAATTACGCCGCTTATATAGGCCGCAGGCGCAGAACTTTCTAGAACCTTCCAGAAGCGGTTTTTTACGCACTTATGATACTTTTCAATTTCCGTGAATATCTCGTCCAATTTTGGTTTTAAGTAAATAATGGTTATAACTAAATTTATTGTAAATTGAATTCTCTTTCGATCATATTCTATATTTCTTTCGAATAAAACACTGTAAAGAAGATAAAAACGGTTTTATATGAAAAAATATCAATATTGTTAAAATCTGAAACTTTAGGGCCTTTGGGGGCCATCTTAATATTGTCTGATTGAGCTGAAATTTTACACAGAGCATTTTTACATGGATTAGAACAACTTTGGAGGTTGGGAGATGAAAAATATTTAATTTCAGAAAATCACATACAACTAAGGGCCACCCTAATATATATATATATATATATATACAGAGAGAAAGAGAGAAATAAAAGCATGAGCAAGCGTATTTGCTGCATATGTAAAATACCTTTTACCAGTATATGATCCCAGGACCTCCAACTCGGAGCCGCGGGCGCTGACCATGCACTTCGAATTCTGGTTGGGGGGATATTTTGCATCTATTTATATATATATGAACTAGGTTAATGCTGTCTGTCTCTCTGTCTGTCTGTCTGTCTCTCCCACCCTAAAACAAAGAAACGGCGTTTTGGAGAGAAAAAATTATTAAGTAAAAGTTGCTTAAAATTAATCCAAACCTACGTGAAAATTATAATTTTTTCAATGAGGCAAAAATTTTAATTTTTATCTATCTATCTATCCATATATATAATAGGCTAATGCTGTCTGTCTGTCTGTCCCACCCTAAAACACGAAAACGGCTCCTGAGAGAAAAAATTATTAGGTAAAAGTTGCTTAAAATTAATCGAAACCTACGGGAAATTTTTAATCTTATATATATATAATATATATATATAATATATATATTATATATATATATATATATAAAGCTGAAATCGAATAATGTTTGTTTGTGTGTATGTGCTCATTCCGGGGAAATATAAAATTGCCCCTGTTGATTGTTTTAGCGTGGTATTTTTACCACGGGGTTCTGTTAGTATATATATATTATATATATATATAGTGGTTATCATATTTGACCGGCGATCGGAAGATCCCGGGTTCGATTCCCGGGTGGTTACCTCGTTTTTTTCATTTGTTCGTTCTCCTCCTCATCTTGCGCGGCATGTTCTCCTATACAAGCGTCGTTCTTTACGTTAATTATACTGCGTGTTCTTTGCAGTTCAAATGTATATTTAGCATGATACCCTCCTATATGGGTATATTTTAAAAACAAATACAGTATGTAGATAATAAGTATATGCCTTCATACTTAAATTATGCAGAAATATATATGAAAATATAGATTCACACTATTTACGTGATAATATAATTTGATAAAATTTTACTCTGTAAAAGAATTTTATGCTTAATTCTGTCATACAAAATGATTCAATATATATATATATATATATATATATATATATATATATATATATATATATGAAACAAAGGGGGTTTTCTTTTTAAAGGTATAGAGTTTGTAAAGGAAGTCAAATAATTGACGTCGTCGTATTTATGAAATTGTTCGAATTTTTTAAATTTCGAGAGAGAGAAATGATAGTTAACATGTTCAATTTCGGTAAAAAGTTCGACTACAAACACAAAATAAAAAAAATAAAATAAAAAATATGAATTGTTAATATTTCATTTTTGTTTGGATATTTTATTTCTTTAGGTGACACTAATAAAGTTTCAAAATAAAATCGAATCTTTACCAATCCGAAATTGTACCTGCAACTAGTGTATATAATATTATATATATGTATATATATATATATATATATAAGCAAACAACCACAGGGAAAAGGAAAAAGAAACACGAAATCCGAGCGCTTTCGTGATATATTCACATCTTCAGGGAAAAACAAGTAATTACTAGTACTTGTAATCATATTACTTGTTTTTCCCTGAAGATGTGAATATATCACGAAAGCGCTCGGATTTCGTGTTTCTTTTTCCTTTTCCATGTGGTTGTTTGCTTATTAATAAGATCACGTGTTATTCTGTGATTTTACTGCATATATATATATATATATATATATATATATATATATATAAGGAAAGGAAATAATGAACTAACAGACGATCTAAAGAAATATCTGAAACATTGAGAGCCCAGTATGAATCGGTATTCAGTACCCCAAAAAGTGACAAAGCGATACCTGACATAGATGCATTCTTCGCAGAGAAATGACTGTACAAGGAGAATGTATAACGGACTTTGGTTTTATCCCAGAAGATGTATCGAGAGCTATAGGACAAATGAAATCACATTCAGCTGCAGGTCCGGACAAATGGAACGCACTATTAATTAAAAATTGTGAAAAAGAAATTGCTACACCGTTATACTGGATATGGAGAAGATCCCTAGACACTGTGAAAATACCGAGCATCTTGAAAAGAGCAAACATTGTCCCTATATATAAAGGAGGGGATAGATCTCGAGCAAATAACTATAGGCCAGTGTCATTGACGTCCCACCTCACCAAAATATTTGAAAGAATAGTCAGAGAGAAAATCTACGCCTTCTTAGAGACACTGGAAAGATTCAACGAAAATCAGCACGGATTCCGATCAGGAAGATCATGCCTATCACAACCTATAGAGTATAGAGCATTATAACAATATCCTAGATGCACTTGAAGGCAATGAAAACTATGATGTTATATACACGGAATTGGCTAAAGCTTTCGACAAATGCAATCATGGTATAATAGCACATAAAATTAAACATATGGGAATAACAGGCAAAGTGGGAAAATGGATCTACAACTTCCTCAGAGAACGTCTACAGGTCGTCAAAATTCAAGGTGTATCATCATCAGAATCAGAAGTACGCAGCTCAGTACCACAAGGTACGGTGCTGGCCCCACTCCTGTTCATTATCATGCTAACAGACAGAGACAGTGAAGTAAACAGCAACAGTCTAGTAATATTCTTTGCGGACGATACAAAGATCAGCAGAAAAATCAGCGAGACAAATAAAGTTTCAGCTCTGAGATATGGTAGAAATGAGGAACTTAGACTGCAAATTATGCTCCAGATAGACAGGAAATTCAGAAAAGCACGAAAGCGGTCGACTTGGGGGTAATAACGACCGATGATGCCAAATTCGAGACACAAAATCAGATAGCAATAAACAAAGCAAAAAGAGTCGCGGGACAGGTACTAAGAAAGTTGTAAAGGAGGAACAAGACAGTGATGATTCCCCTGCTGAGAACACTGATCATATCAAAACTTGAATACTGCTCAGTTTCGACGTCCCCATATAGAAAGGAAGAAATTAATAAACTAGAAGAAACGCAGAGACATTTCACAGCCAAGATTGATGGCTGCAAAGAACTCAACTATTAGGAAAGACTCCGGAAACTAAATTTGTACTCCCTGGAAAGAAGAAGAGAGAGGTACACCATAATCTACATATGGAAAATGATCGAAAAACTGATACCAAACCTCAAACTAAACCCAATTACCATCCAACAACGCTGGAAAATAGGAAAGGCAGAATGTGTAGTGTTCCCAAATTAAAGGCCCGACAAGGGACCTCCTCAACACTGAAGGAAACTAGCTTGGTTGTCAGGGGACCAAGACTTTTTAAGCAGTTTCCAAAGGACCTCAGAAACGTTACGGGGGTCACAGTTGAAGTCTTCAAGAGAAGACTAGATGCCTGGCTCAGGAAAGGTACCAGATGAACTGGGTGTACCTGGCTATGTGCGGTGGAGAACGCAAGAGAGCATCTCGCTCCTCTACCAAGCCAGGCCTAGAGGCGGGGCCACCAGCTTGACCTTCGTGTGAAAAGAGACCGTCGCACGGAATCCAAACGAGGTTAACGAAGTATATATATATATATATATATATATATATATATTATATATATATATATATATATATAATTTTGGTAACTGCATTAATCAACACATACAATATATATATATATATATATATATATATATATATATATATATATATATATATATATATTTATTTATTTAGATAGATGTGTGTGTGTGTGTGTGTGTGTGTGTGTACTGTTCACTTCTGGCACAAAGAAACCTGCACTGGAGGAGCAATTAAGATGCAGGGCGCCATACATTAGAACGGAAATAATATATCAACTCACGAATGAAAAGTTAAGCCGCAAGAAGCGAGCTATTATTTCTCTCTCTCTCTGATCTTTTTCATCGTTCTAAAAAAGTTTTAAAAAATTAAAAAGTTTTCGGAAGTTAAAAAAAAAATAACGTATTTTAACTTTTTTAACTTTCGTTTCACAAACTTTGACTTCTGTTTTTTATATTTTATTTAACTTCAATCCCTAAAAACAGATAAAGGAAAACAAATGGTCACACACTCACACACGCACGTATACACACACACACACACACACACACACACACACACACATAATATATATATATATATATATATATATATTAGGCCTTATACTAAGGGCGAAGTCAAGTGACCATCGACTAATGGATCAAGAATATGCTAGGGGCACTCAATATGTTTTGCCCCGCCCTTTTTTCTTAGGTAAATAATAGGCCATGGGGCTGAAATGTCTTTTGGGCAGTAAGTTTGAACTTTCTGCGCTTCACATAACCGGATTTTTCCAGTTTGAATCTCCCCTCCTTGTATAAAACCGCTTTTAAGCACCCTTGTATAAAACCGATGGTTAACCCAGTTTCGAAAATGGCGTCTGACAGTGATGTGCTTCGTAAACAGAGAGCTGTTTTCGAGTTCTTAACCGCAGAGAAGGAAACAGTTGGAAATATTCACAAACATCTACAAAACGTTTACGGAGATGCTGTTGTTGATCGAAGCAGTTGGACGCTGGTCTAAACGTGTGAGATCATCGGAGAGGGAGAGCCAGCCTCGATGATGAGCCACGCAGCGGTCGCCCGGCATCGGCTGTGACATCTCACACTGTGCAACGTGCTAACAGCATCATTCGATCAAATCGGCGCGTCACATACAAGGAGCTATCACTGGAGCTAGGAATTAGTGAAGGAAGTGTGAATACGATAATTCAGCAACTGGGATACTCAAAAATGTGTTCACAGTTTGTTCCTCGCCAACTGACTGAAGATCACAAAGCCCAAAGAAAAGAAATTGCTTCCGAGTCGTTGGTTCGATACGAAACAGAAGGGGATGACTTCCTTTCACGAATTGTGACTGGGGATGAGACTTAGGTACACCACTTTGAACCTGAAACAAAACGCCAATCCATGGAGTGGCATCACGCAGACTTCCCACGCAAGAAAAAGTTCAAAATGGCTCCCTCTGCACGAAAGGTTATGGCCACCATCTTCTGGGACATGAAAGGGACGATTCTGATAGACATTATGAAGAAAGGACAAACAATCAACTCGGAGGCATATATTACTACCCTACAGAGACTCCAGAGACGTATAAAGCGAATTCGACCGGAGAGAAAACTGGAACACGTCCTTCTTTTGCACGATAACGCAAGACCACACAACAGTTTGCAAACAAGAGAGGTCATCACAAAAATGCGCTTAACTGTTACCCCACCCTTCATACAGCCCGGATGTGGCACCTTCAGACTTCCATTTGTTTGGGCCAATGAAGGATGCTATTCGTGGAAGAAAGTTTCATAGTGACGATGAGGTTGTTGAGGAGGTTAAGAGGTGGTTCCAGCGGAACCCAGCGAACTTTTACCAGCAAGGAATAAAGGCCCTCTTTTCGAGGTGGAGGAAAGCCGTAGAAAAGGATGGAGATTATGTGGAAAAATAAAAACTTGTAAAAAAGGTATGTACCTACTTGTGTACAAAATTTCTGGAACTTACAAGGAAACTTGGAAAGAAAAAAAAAAGGTGGGGCAAAATATATTGAGTGGCCCTCGTATATTGACTACTTTGAGATGGAGAGGTCAAGAGAGCAACTTTCTCCTTCACCAATCCAATTCTCATGAGGGATAAGGGATGGACACACGAAACTCCTACTATATATATATATATATATATATATATATATATATATATATATATATACTCCTGATAGTTGTACATAACACCAATATGGAATATCTGTAAAAAAGTCATTATAATAATTCTCTCCAAAACTTTTCTAAAATTTACTAACCCAATTTCGTGTTATATTTTTACCTTGTAACCATATACATACATATATATATATATATATACACATTTTTTGACCTTTCACTTCTGGAATAAATCTTCCTTCGTCGGTCTTTTCAACGAGGTCTTAAAACCACTAAATCAGACAGTGTAACTCCATTCTCTTTCTTTCAGGTCTAATTAAGGATTCATTCTTTCAGTTCTTTACATTAGATTTATTCGTTACGACTCCTAAAAAAAGAAGGACGACTTCCATATATGGAGGGAGCTGGATTTTTTTTTTGTTTTTAGGGGTAGGGTTCTATGAGGAAGAAATGGTCGTAGGGGTATTTTTATTTCTTGGAGCAGGAGAGATTTTTTTTTTTTTTTAGGATTCTGAGGTTTTATTTATTTTATTTTTAAGGGGATTTTTTTTGGGGGGGTGGAGGGGAGGTTTGGTAAGGAAAAGCGTGTTTTCAGGGTTATGTCACGTGATGTGTCTTTATATATATATATATATATATATATATATATATATATATATAGTTATAAAATTATTAGAAAGTATAAAAAAGTGGATTGATTTATACAAGCTGAAAAAAAAAGTCCTTTGAAAGTAATTTGAAATTTAAAATTAAAAGTTAATAAATTGTCCTTCGAAAATGTCGAAGGACATTGTCCTATTTTTATAAAATACGTTAATTTTTAAGAAAAAAAAGTCTTTTGACCGGGCTGCTGCGAATTCACTCAATTTTATATTTAGTTTTAATTTATGTTCTATAATAATTAAATGGCCATTTCATAGTTTCCTTTTTAATTAACAATAATTGTCTGTACTATTTGAAAAATGTTCTCATTGTATCACTTCAATTGATCCCATTTCCAGGTTATCACAACTTGGGTGGGGAATGGGGGAACATGTGATTTACGAGGAGAACCTACTGTACCTATTTAACCGTTAAATGTGTCATCTCATTACAATATTACACTAATTACAATATTACACTAAGTTAGTACATTATATTGTACTATTTTTTTTTTCATTTGTACTCTACGTTTTTGAAATATTTTGGTAACTATTTTATTTTGTAAAGAACTTGAGAAAGCCCCTCCCAAAAAGAAGAATTAACAATTAAGTTCATATAATATACAATATAAATGACACACCTAATTAACAAATGAGTTTATACAATATTATAACGAATGGAACAAAGGCCTTATTTTACCATATATAAGCTATGATAAAACAATTTTTTTTTAAATTTGATTATAAGCGATATCGGCCTCACAACCTGAAGAATTTACTGCGATTATCAGGTTTTTAATAAAGGACAGACCTTTTAAAAGAGGTACTTTGGAATTCCTCTCCTTTGGAATATTTGATAAGATTTTTGAGTTCTTTGATAGTACTTTAAAATTAACGTTACAGTGAAAGGAAACTGTAAGTAGAATGACAGGTCTTTATTACTATATAAGCAATCAAAGGACATTTTTCGGAGTATCGGAAACCCAATTGTAGAAGTTCAGATTTTTAAAAGGGGGAATGATATATATATACAGGGTGGCGCAAAAGTCGCGCATCATAGGAATTTTCAGTGTTGACTATAATATATTTTTTTTATATATACAGTATATAATTATGAGTAAATCAGCCTTCAAGCATACTGTGTGAAGGAAAGGTGCTATAGATGTTTACTCTGCTTATACAGGGTATTGAGCAGTGGTCCACAGCCTGCAGGTCCGCGGACAAATTATTTTCGGTAAGGGTCCTCAAAAATAATCCATAGTCTTCTATGGGTCCACAAATAAGAAAAAGGTTGCGGACTACCGGTATAGAGGATAATTTGACCCTCTTTCCACACTAAGAAACAAAAATCTTTAAATTTCAAGGGGGTCTCCTAACCCCGGCAAAAATAAGAGAATAACTGGGACAGCTGGGGGGGGGGAGCTTAACCCCCTTCCTTGCCTCCAACCTTCAATCTCTTATTTTTTTCCATGTTGACAAGGCGTGCCTTACTTTGTCTCAACTTAATGAGCAGCTGTTGAATATTGGAAGTTTGTGAAGTAAGTTTGGACGAATTGTAATTTCAAAATAGGTAAAAATTTCTATTTTTATTATTGTTGTTATTTACATATGCTCCAGTTTCGAAAATTAGATTGCATCATGTTCGGTGCAGTAAATATACGTCGATTTTTTATGTAAGGATGAAAAAAAAAGAATGATAAATTGAGCTCACAAAGTTGTAAGAAATCATGTGACGTAAAGTTTTGCAGTTCTCTTTATTGTTTTTGAGCCTAAAAAAGATCTATTTTAGAAGAACTTTCTTGTTCCAATATTTTTTTAAGAGTATTTTTCTCTGAACTTTCAACAAACAAAACAATATCGAATTTTGTAGTAAATGGAGGGTAATGATTGTTAATTATGTTATTATAAAAGAGTATTGTGTTAAACAATTATTAATTAATACTTGGTGAATTGTTAGATTAACAAAGAACAGTTATTAAAATTCCTTGGGGGTTCGAAGCAACCAATTAGATAAAGTTTTACAGTTTTACCTTTTTCTAGCCAATAGCAGATCGTCTATAAATACCCCTTTATCATTCGTGTGAGGTTTCAGGGGCAATTTTGGGTAAATATTTACTATTACACCGGTCTCCGGTAGAAAGTTTTCAAAGCTGGTTTTCAATGTTTTTCAATGTGCTGAATTCAAAAATGATACTCATTTCCGTCGCAAATGATTTGTTAACGAGTTATTGAAGCTTAAAGCTTTTAAAACTTTCTACCCTTTCTACCCTTTTTACCCTTTTCTACCCTTTTTTACCCTTTTTTACCCTTTTTTACCTAACCTAACCTAACCTAAAACAACCTAACCTAACCTATTTTTATACCCATATTTAAGTCATGTCTTTAACATTGAAAACCAGCTTTTAAAACTTTCTACCGGAGACCGGTGTGATAGTAAAGAAATATCGAATTTTGTAACTTAGATCCCTTCCTGCTTCTTTATAGGTAAAGCATGTAAACATTTTGTGTAACTCAAATAAATGACCTGCTACCATATTTGTGATCATGTAAGTCAGTCTCTCTCTCTCTCTCTCTCTCTCTCTCTCTCTCTCTCTCTCTCTCTCTCTCTCTCGTGTGGTTAAATTAATAATTAGCCTAAAGCCCCACCCATTAGATGTAATGTGGGATTTTAAATAAACATTACGGGAATGTATTTCCCTTTTCCCTTCTCACGTCTGAGTTCCAAAATTACATTTAGTGTAGGCCCGTAAGGCATGATTAATGTCGAGGTACTGGAAAACAGAGTAAGCACAGTAGCGAGTTAAATGAAGTACGTTAGTATAGCCCAAAGCCACAGTAGACAATAGTCAATCCTGTAATCAAAGCGAAAGTAATAATTTATCAGCATAAAAGGTCTTCCGTTATGTTACGAATATCAAAATTATTATCAACATATAAGTAACGGAGATAATATATACATATATACAGTATATAAATTATTAAAAAGCATTAATTACAAAGTACAATTTTGTTTCTGGTCGACAGCCATTTGCTAGTTTTATATTTTGTAACTAGTTCTGTTATTAGTTTTACTTTTGTATGCAGTAGTAATTCTAAACTTTTTCGTTGCCATGGTCCTACATTACCAAAACAACAAGTTTCCAAGACATACTTCAGGTTCCCATTTTCTCTTCGTATGCAAACTGGTTAAAGAGAGAGACATTGAAAAAATTCTGCTGTCTCAAAATTTTAACCTAAATATTGTAGAGTCATGATAAAGTAACGTTCTTTTCCATGATCCACCATCATGAGTCTTTCTGTCCACCCGTCGGATGAAAACCATATACTAGCTGTGACATACACGATCTTAATGAATTTAAGAAAATTCAAAAGGAACTAAATCTACAGTATGTAGATACCCAAGTTAATAAACTCCCATACTAAATTTTTGACCGAGTGGGAGTTGGGGTTGGGGGTGGAGAAAATTGATATAAAACTCGCTGATCAAAATACGATCATTCTTCAACTTCAAATGAACTTTCGACACAACAGCACAACACGCGATTTTTTTAATTACAACTTTCATTACATCCAAAAATGCTCAAACTCTTTTAGCAAAGTTCGTCGTTGGACTTCTGTTATACGAAGTTACAGTTAATGTTAATTAGTTTTGGTTTTTTTATATATGCCTTAAGTTGAATTGTAACTAACGTAACTTTTTTCATTAACGGCAGATGCAGAGTTAAGAAATACATACTGTATCTAAACACTCCATTATTTCGTTCATTCATATAGACATACAGTACATACAGACATTTAACACACACACACACACACACACACACATACACACACACACACACACACACGCACACACCTATATATATATATATATATATATATATATGATGAATAAAACCACGAAGGAAAGGATGTCATTAGACGAAAGCGCTTGAGCACCATTTTGTGTTTCCTTTCCTTCGTGGTTTTATTCATCATAAATATTTTTCACGTGTTACCTTCGTGAAATAATTTTCATATATATATATATATATATATATATATATATATAGGGTGTCTAAAAAGTCGCGCACCCATAGGCTTTATTCAGATTTACGGGGTTTACGAGTCGAAATGGTTTATAAGTGATGTTTAATTACAATATATGTTCGATAATGTTCTAATAATAAAATTAATAGTATGTACAGTTAATCAAAAAAAGCTATCTTAAAATAATTCAATTGAATGAAGCTGCATTACCAATGGTGCGTGACTTCTGAGACACCAGCAATGTATACCAACCACTAAACGAAACTATTTTAGCCTCTTTTTATTATAAATGAACGTCTGTGAATGTATTTTGATTCGAGACATCCTCCCTCTTCTTCGGACCTTTAAATCTTTCAATATGCCGATTACGAAGGGGTTTCGTGTGTTTTTAGGCTTACGCCGACCTGTATATACACAACGTTTTATTATTTGTGTGTTTTCAGAACAAGCATTCCATCCAAATTAAGGTAACTTGGTTTAAACTTAGCGGCGCATTTGTCTACGTTCAGTTCTGAACATTTGTTTATATACGTTAGTTAACGTTTTGTTTCATTTTCAATTTTGTTAGCGTTCTGTTTTATTTTCAGTTTTAAAAGTTGGTTTATATGTTGGTTAACGTTTTATTTCATTTTTTAGTTTAAAATGTTGGTTCATACGTTTGATAACGTTTTAGCTTATTTCATTGGATTTCAAACGTTGTTTTCTTTTTAACGTTTTAATTAATTTCCTTCAGTTTTAAATATCTTTTAACGTTTTTAATTAATTTAATTCAGTTTTAAATATCTGTTAACGTTTTAATTAATTTAATTCAGTCTTAAATATCTGTTAACGTTTTCATTAATTTTATTCAGTTTAGACATTTGCTTATACGTTTGTGAACGTGTTAAGTCATTATCAGTTTTAAATATTTTTTATACGATGGTTAATATTTTCTCTCTCTCTCTCTCTCTCTCTCTCTCTCTCTCTCTCTCTCTCTCCCCTGTAACAAATAATTAAAAGTGCATTTTGATCCATGACTTCACTTTAAGGTTAGATTAAGTCGAGATTAGGAGGTTAGGTTAGGGCGAAGGACACTCGGGGCAATATATCCAAACGCTATTCTGATCAATTTAGATAACGTTAAACTGGAGTTCAAACTCAACTTAAAAGGTAATCCTTTAAAGGCAAACTAATCCTTTAAAAGATTGCCTCACTCGCTGATTGATGGACCTCAGACACTGACGAAACACGAGCACAAATAATAATAATAATAATAATAATAATAATTGTATTCTTTTAATATTTTATTTTTTGTGAAATTATTATTATTATTATTAAAGATGAGTCATTTGTTAACATTTGTGAGGTCATTTGTTCCCTCTTTCGATCAAAATTTAATTTCCTTAAATTGATTATCAGATTATTGAATCAATTATTATTTATTTATTTATTTTTTTATTAATTAATTTTCCCCTTTTTCATTCTCGGATTTCGTTTTTATTTTTTATCTTTTAATATATCCGTTTTCCCCTCTGTTATCTCTCTCTCTCTCTCTCTCTCTCTCTCTCTCTCCAGCAGTCTTTTCATCTGCATTGATTATATATCAGCCCATATTTGCATTCGCTTTGACAAAAGAGGGCTTTCTTATCCAAAATATTAAAATAGTAAAAAATAGTATATATAATTATATATGTATATATATATATATATATATA